>JAQQAE010012289.1:0-13235 GCA_029823295.1 Pseudamia nigra | reverse complement strand
TAGATAGATAGATAGATAGATAGATAGATAGATAGATAGATAGATAGATAGATAGATAGATAGATAGATACTTCATTGATCACAGAGGGAAATGAATCAAACATTAAAATCGACAATTTGTTTAACTGAATTTGTTTTCATTGTCGTATCCCACTATGAAGAGAATACATAGTAACCCCTACGTGCAAAATAAAATACTTTGTTAGTGCCTTGGTAGTAATATAAATGTGGTAGAAAAACAAAAGAAAAAGAAAAACTGTTCTATTTATCTTGATCATGATAATTTGAGGCTTAAATGGATAACTCTGAACTTCAATAAATCTTAAAAGGCTACATAGATCTCTACAGTTTTCTAGATGGTTTCATGCAACATGCTCAAGATGTTTTACAGTGCTTTTGTGGTGAGTGTTTTAACTTGTTGCATAATTTGCTAGTTTGGCAGTGTGACAGAAGCACAAAAAAGTGCACTCGGTAAACTAATACCCACTGGCACCAAGCCGGATAGGTACCAACTTAGATAGCCTAGAAATTTACAAAGAGAGATCTCTCAGTAAAGCAAAACATTTTAGCTTTTGAACTGCTACAGTAAAGTGGTACGTTTCATTACCCAGTCCTTTAAAACACAGGACAAAACAGTCATTTATCCCACAAGCAATCAGTTATTTAAACAAACACCTGAAACGAAGGGTTACGTTTTAAATGATGCCACCTCTGTGCTCAGTTTGCTCTATTTGAACAGGAAGTATATACCTTTACTTATAAATGATTTCAGTAGGACTATGTATGTATTGATTATATGCTCCTATATTTACATGGTCTTGTGCATTACTGGTCATACCAACTAACATGTACACTCACTGACAAAGAATTTCCCTAAGGGGACAATAAAGTGTCTTAATTCAAGTCAAAGCACTCTTGAAATATTATGGTCTTGGAAGTCTGCAGAGTGGGCAAAAAGACAAAATGCTCATTAAGAAAAGTCAAGTATTTGACTGCAGTGCAACAACGGCTACAGTAGAGCAACGGACACATTATTTGATATAATACACTGAAGAGCATGGGTGCGACCGCTGGGACCACATTTGAGTGCACAAATGAAGTGGGGCATAGAGAGATAACAACAGAGCTCAACGGAGCACCAGAGCTTGCCTATTAAATTACAAACGGAAGGGACAAAAGAGCAGCGAGAATGATAAGGGAAAGAAACAGAGGTGAATATGAACTTCAAATGAGTAGCTCAGTAGAGAGCAAATGAAAATGTGAGTGACTGGAGCACTAATCAAAAGGATGGAAGGAAAAGATGCAAAGCGAACAGTGGCGATACAGGGAAAAAGAAAGAAATAAGCTTACTTCACCCAAGGGCCATAGGCATGTAAGTATGGGCACATATGTCCAGCTATGATGATCTACATATCAGCAGACTACAAGTCTTTATTATCCTTGGTCATAAATAAATCACTACAGGGTTTTCAACCAATGCAGGAAATGCCTGGAGACACAAGAACCTTAATAATGGATGATGCCTTGTCTCTTGGACAGCAGATTAGTGGATTAAAAAGAGTGTGTGAATGTGTGCGTCTCTTGATGTGTGCATGAGTTTATCGATGGCAAGTCCAGGAGTGGCTAAAGGCCAACTCAAGAACGATAGCCTTCTAATTAACTTCATTATCTAGCTGCCCATCGCTAATGGGGGATCTGCAACTGATTAAACCGCGGGTTGCAGAGTTGTCAACAAAAGATGAGGAGGAGACAGGGACGAAAACAGGATGAAAGAGAGAAAAACAAGAGGAGGAAGAAAAAGGAGAAATATCAGGATAAGACAGAGGTAAATGTAAAGTAGGACAGAATAAGGACAGAAGGAAATGTAAGAAGACAGGAAGAGAAAATGTAGATAGGGAAAAAATAGCCAGGAGGGAGCTGAAGCAATAGAGGAGGAAGATATAAGAGGACATGGGATAAAAATCAATATAGATGAGAAAAAAATAGGAACGGAGAAAACAGATATCAAGAGAAGAGAGAAGATTCAAGGTTGAAACAGGAAAGAAAAGTAGAACAGAAGGATGTGATCAAAGGTGAAATAAGGGAACACAGTAAAATAAACGTGCAGTGTATAATGAAGGACAGAGTGGAAAATGAAGAAGGAATAAAGCTGCGTCAGGATTTTACCTTGACAGTCATCTCCGCAACAAAGATGGCAGTAAAGATGTAGTTGGAAATAGTCAGAAGCAGCCTTTCCTGCAATGAAAGGAGAGAGGATGCAAATGCATATTAAAAGAGACAAATACGGGTGAGAGAGAAACATCTGAGGAGATAATTAATTTGAGAAATGACTGACAGCATTTTTTCCAGCTTTAAGGCTTGCTTGCACACAGTACAATACAAAAAAAAACAAATTTATTTCTGACCCTGTTTGCTCTTAAATTAGAATTCAGTTTTGTTGACAAATGAACAAGTTGTCTTATACTTTAATCTGAACACTTCTGCTTGCTTTGATAGGCCCCCACCGATTAATATTTTGCTTCTGCTGAATTGTGGAAAAATGCCAGATGCTGGAACTCAGCTGAAAAGAATTGAGTCTAAAAAAAAGCTGTACTGTTAACATGTTCCCATTTGTTAAGATATGATTAATAACTACTTTTTTGTATAATCTATTTTTTCAATATTGGGTTGTCAGTTCAACTTTCTATTTTGAAATCTTCAGATGTACAGTAGAATCAGAGTACTCTGTTAAATCTCAAGCTTTAACTAGTGATTCCTTCAGGTATCTTATGTCTTTGGATGACTTACCAGACTGCCCTGCAGAATCTTTGGCCTCTCCAGAGCCACCGTGATGCAGTTGAGGAAGATGAAGGCCAAGACTACGTAATCAAAGAGCTTATGTGCAATGATGGACTGGCAAAGAAGTCTAAACCTGGCAAGGACAAACAGAGGAGTTAAAGCTGCAGCAGGTAACTCATTCAGTCATATTTGTTCAAACTGTCACTATTTCCTGGCAGTAAGACATTAATGCAGTCATTTCGGGGGGAATGGCTCCTTTTGCATCAGCCTGTAATATGATTTTCAAAATTCCACGGCGCCTCCATCGCTCCATTCAATTTCACCAACAAGTGATACAGGTAGTGTTAGCTGGCTGTCAATCATTCCAGCCAAGTGAACGCTGGCATGTTTAGCAGCCACTGCTTGCCGGTACCTTTTAATATATTTCTGTCGTTTGTAAGTCTGGCTGACTGTGCAATCACCACTGGCGGAGAGAGTCTCTCTGTTCTTCTGAATGGGATCAATACTGAATCAAGTTTGAACGGACTAACTTCTGCCTATCTTTCCTGTGCTCTGCCTGCTCACCTCCACCTGAGCTGCTCGAATCCTGGGTACAATGTGGTGCACCAGCACTTGTTCCTGGTCCGTGCTTCTCTGGACCCTCCTGTCGCATGTCTTTTGACCTGTGGCTGGACTCATCCAGTATCCGACTGATGAACCCCTCTGCTCCATTCACATCTGTCAGATCTTCCACCAGTGCTACACCTCTACCCAGATATCCTCTACATTCCTCGTCCCAGATGCAGTACATCCACCATGGTTCTTGTTGGTCAAACTCCAAACCCATTCAATCCATCTGGTCTGCCTCCGAGCATCCTTCCAGAAATGCTGGTTGGACCGTGGACCAAAGCATATTAGCCAGGCTAGACAGGTCGGCTAACGCTAGTGAGGAGCTGCGGCTAAATCTGACATCGCTGCCAACTTCAGTCTCCTCATCGTTCGCTCACTCACCAACAAGGGCCTTCTCATCCGGGATCTTATAACAGACCATAAATTTAGATTTTTTGCACCTTTCTGAAACATGGCAACAACCTGGTGACTTCTCCCATCTTGATGCATCCATTCCTCTGGGGCTTGTTTACCATTCAAAACCATGTGACTCTGGTTGTGGAGGAGGACTCGGAATAATCTATCATGAGAACTGGAAATGAAAACTTGTGTCTCTTCCTGCGTTTAATACATATGAATCAACTGTCTGTCAACTCTCTGGACCTATTCCCATCATCATTATTTACTGCCCCCTAAGCCACTTCATGACTTAATGAATGACTTTGCTGCTTTGTCACTCATCTAACTGCCCTCTCACCCAATGTACTAATTTTGGGAGATTTTAATATCCACATGGACAATATTAATCATCCTCTCACCAGTAACTTTACATCTTGTCTGGACAGTTTTGGTTTTCAACAACATATCGACTTCCCAACTCACTCTGAAGGACACATTCTGGACTTGGTCTGCTGCTCTGGTCTTCTCCCTTACAACTGCACTGCTGATGGACTGCCAATATCCGATCATTTTTTCCTTTCTTTCAATGTCAAACTCACCCTCTCTGTATCCAAGCATCCATGTATCATTTCTTTTGGCAATATTAAGAATGCTAAGCCTTATAGTGTTTTCTCCTGCATCAGTAACCTCGTGTACACACAAAATCCATGTGAAACTGCTGATATGGTCTCCCATTACAACACTGGTCTCAACAACATTTTCAACTCAGTCACTCCTCTAATAACCAAATCTGTTTCCTTCACCCAGTCTTCTCCCCTGGTTCACCCCTGAACACCGCCAACTGACAGCTAAAGGCCGCCAGCTTGAATGTCTCTGTAAAAAAAACTAGATTTACTGTTCCCAAAGACATATACTTAAATAACATCACTCTCTGTAAGGACCATATCAAATCAAACAAAATTCAGTTACTACTCCAGTATTTTCTGTTCACATGAAGATAATACCAAATCATTGCATTCAATTTCCCCTCTTCCTCTGAAATCTCCAACCTTATTCTCAAATCTAAATGTTCCACCTGTCAGCTTGATCCCCTCCCCACAGTCCTGGTCAAAGTATGCATTCCCTCTTTGCTCCCCCTCATCTAGACAATCATCCACCCCTCTCTCAGCACTGAAATTGTTCCAACTCCCTTCAAAACTGCTGCAATAACACCTATTATGAATAAAAAACCTGGTGCCAACCCAAATGATCTCACCAATTTCTGTCCAATTTCCAATCTTCCTTTCCTTTCAAAAATTCTAGACAAAACAGTCACCTCCCAAATTCATTACCACTTTTCCCACGAAAACTTAGATGAACAATTCCAGTCTGGTTTCCGTCCCCTCCATAGCACTGAAACAGCCTCCATAAAAATTACCAGTGCCCTCCTCATGGCAGCTGACATAGGACTGCTCAACATCCTCTTTCTCCTCGACCTGAGTGCGCCCTTTGACACCATATCCCACACCATCCTCCTCAATAGACTCTTCTCCATCAGCATCAACCATATCCCCTTAAACTGGTTTAAGTCATATCTCTCAGGTCACAGTCAGTTCATTCATTTCCCAGCCATCTCCCGTTACTACAGGTGTGCCCCCGGGCTCGGTCCTGGGGTCCCTCCTCTTCATTATTTACCTCCTTCCCATTGGCAATATCTTCCATCAGTATAACATTAATTTCCATTGTTACAGGGATGACACCCAGCCCTGCCTCTCAAGCAAACCAGATTCCTCCCTTCCCACATCACTCCTATCCAACTGTCTCACTGATCTTGAATCCTGGTTCTACTCCAATTTTGTCAAACTAAACACTGACAAAGCTAAATTTCTCCTGGTTGGCACAGAATCAAAAAACTCAAAAGCTAACAGTTTCTCTATTTCAATTGACAACACCTCTGTTTCCCCTTCCCCTCAGGTCAAGAGTCTGGGTATCATCCTGGACAGCACACTATCCTTCCATTCTCACATCAATATCATCACCCAGTCAGCATATTTCAACATTCGCAACATAAACTGGCTGTGTCACACCCACTCCACCGCCATCCTAGTTCATAGCCTGGTCACCTCCTGAATTGATTACTGTAACTCACTTCTTTTCAGTCTCCCCAACAAATCTCTCCACCGACTTCAGCTGGTTCAAAACTCTGCTGCACACATCATTACAAGAACACCCTCCATTCACCACATCACTCCTGTCCTACAACAGCTCCACTGGCTCCCGGTCAAGAATCATATTCAGTTCAAGATCCTCCTCTTCACATTCGAGGCTATCCATAACCTCATCCCTCCATATCTGTCCGACCTGATTCATATCGCCGCCCCCCTCCCGTACCCTCAGATCTTCTTTCTCTCTGAATCTCATTGTCCCGTCTGCCCATCTCTCAGAGCAGAGTGGCTGAAGTTTCTGCTCCCCTGCTCTGGAGCTCACTACCACCTAATATATGCAACATTGATTCTATTTCTGTTTTAAAGTCAAACTTAAGACCTACTTTTTTTTAGATCTGCTTATTTCTCTTGATTTTTTCTTACTGTTTTGTTATATTATATTGTGCTGTGTTTTTAAATTTTTACTTTTATGTGGTCACATATACAGTGTCCTTGTGTGCTCTGACAGGTGCCTATAAATACAATATATTATTTTATATAATAAAAGCGCAGCAGACTCTGCGTACATGCGTGCATGCATGTATGTCTGCTTTCAAAGTTGGAAACTGGGCAGAGCTGACCTACACATACTTATGTATTTTGGGTAAAGGATCATGGTAGCGAAAATGGTTTGTCTTACATTACCCACTTCAAGAACAATGGGGCAACATTTCTATTGTGTCAGATGACCTTAGTTCACTGAACAATGGCCTCAGAGGCAGGCAGTCACGTTCGCAAGGTGAACAATGCCCTATTATGATGTCATCATGTTGCTATGGTGTTGTCATGGACCCAAAACATCACATGATCAACCCAATGCATTCACAAAAGCTATGAAAGCTGTGAAAGCTATAAACTGATGTGTGGCCAGTGAAAACTATGATATGATTTTAAACAATCAAACAAATATGATGTAATGCTCATACAATGCAAAAGTAACAATATTCTATTTCAATTATACCAGTAAACACAATTATGGTGGAAAAGTGAAGATCAAATTTCAGTCATAAGTCGTGTGTCATTGTTTGTCTTTTAGCAAGCCAATTAATTGCATTTCACAATCAGAAGAAATGTAAAAAAACAGGCTGACTTTATTTTCAATGTTGCTTTACTTTGAGGAATTAGAAATCTTTTAAATGTTTAAATAGGTTTGAGATATTGGGTTCTTTTTATCAGCTTAATAGAGTTTTAATGGTATATTGACATATGATACAGATATCCCTCTCCAGCCTCTTGAGTACAGCCCATAGCTGGGCCAGGCTTAAGGATGCTTCACGGGAAGAAGCCATGCATTGCTGGGAGTGTGGGTGTCAATTCTGCCTATAGCTGCTCCTCACTCTATCCCACTGATACATACTTTAATACTAAGCAATTCTAAAGACTTCAAACTTTACATAGATTCTATTTTTATGTGGATTTTTAACTAAAAGTCATGACAAATTTTGCTGTTCATTTTGACCATCATGTCACACCGGCCACAAAGGGACCTTTCTCCGTCACCAGAGACTGTACAGTCAGTCGACCGTTAGCTTTATTTATCACGCTAATTCTACTGATCAGTGTGGTTTAAAAAGGTTTTATAACCGTTCATCTTGCTCTACTATGTATGTATAAGTTTGTTGCATTCTCTTTAATTTTCATAACAGTAATACTAGCATCGGCATGTGTAAAGCAGTGACTGTCGGTCTTGCTCAGATATGTTTGTGTTTGTAATGTAAAGTGATCATAGTCATACACTGAATGGTGCAGGCACGTTGAGGCAGCAACTCCTCTCCACTGAGGAGGAGTTTAAGAGAAACAGGAGAGAAAGGGACAGTGAATGTGCGCTGCAGGTGTTAAAATGTAAGCTCTATCGAAGAGTTACTTTACACAGTATACGTTATCTTTACTCCTCATTTCTTTATCTTCTTTTAAAAACAAATTGTTCATCAACTGAAGATAAGGGTTTATTTACTATGTCCATTTTAACCTCCTAAGACCCGAGCTGTTATTTGATATGGGTTTTTATTTCTCTTTGATATTTGGGGTTAGTGGAACCCGGTAAGTATAAATCCAGCATTATATTTTGGCATGAGAAAAATTATGTCAACATTAAAATCAGCTTTGTGTAAGAGTGCAAAACTCTTTGTTTCCACCCTGAATATGGCAGTTTTTTTCCTGGCTTTTGCATTCATTAATAACACATACAAGCATTTTGCACATCTTTTGAAAATCACAGTGCAAAATGTGTTGTCCACATATGTGGACGCCAGATCCTTAGAGGTTAAGGCAGATATGGGAGCTCTGGACAGTGATGCAGACCCACACTGACTAGCCTGTGTTCAAACTTCTAGCTCTACATCTAAAGATTTTGAACTGATGACCTTGTGCTTTAAATCTTTTGTTGTATTAGTGCTATTACAACTACTCATGAATACTCAGTTAAACAATGAGAAAATACAGTCCAGCATATCTTTGAATGTGTCCCCAAGTGTAACCCCCATAACCCCTAAACATAATGATGAAAGTGGCTCTCGTGAGGATGCTGGGAGCAGAGTTCACCCCTGGTCTTCCTTTCCTGAGAAAGTACTCATGAGAGCCAGTCTAAAATACAAAATGTTTATGCCAAGTTTGGTGAACCATAGCAGGGCATCTGGCAAAGACATAAAAGAGGTGTGAGCCGCAGACACTCATTTCATCCTTAAGAAATACTGTACATTCTGGTTCATTCTTGAAAACCATCCATGACTAAATGAACCTTGCAGATACATCACAGAACACATCATTGTCTCATAAACAGACATCTTGTTAGTCAGTGTAATTTCTGCTAACAAGCCATGTCTAACTTGTAATTAGCTCTTGTTAACAAAAAATATAAATAATAAATGCAAAAGGCCTTCTTTTTATGGCTTAAATCAAAGGACATGATGTGAGGGGAATGACAACATCAGCTGATTTGCATTTCAGAGAGTATGGTCTGCAGTCACAGGTTCAGTTTATTTATGCAAGTGAAAAAGTTGGCACTGGCCTAAAAACAGAGTGAAGGACCACCAAGGGGTAAAAGAAAAACAAATAAAAACTGTCCAGCTACCCAAAGGCATCTCGTTTAAAACTTTACTACACTGTGTATTGCTTCCATAAGTTAAATGAATGAAAGTTTTAAATAATTAACTACAATGGAACCCTCGGTTACGAGTATAATCCTTTCCAGGAAGCTTGTGAAGTGAAAAACTTGTGAACTTGGCCTGGTTTTCCCATACAAATACAAGTAACACCAATTAATTTGTTCCAAGACCCAAGAAAACTCCCATACAATTCTTTTTTTTTTCTTTTCTGATTTATTGTTGGGTTGAGACGAGGTGAGTTGCGTTTTCTGTGTGGCCGGCTTTAGAATAAGTAACAATCTGACTGAAACTTAAACTACATAACTTTTTTTGTAAAATCACGTAAATAACTAAAATGCACCCAGAGAGCACAGACCTCCACCAAGGCAAGCAGAAAAAAATGCTCATTTCCTCCATAATGTTACTGCACCAAAATGTAATATTCTTAAATTTATTTGACCCTCATTATTTGACTATTTGACCCTGGAAACCTACCATTAGCACTTGGAATCAAACACATGTCATTATTACTTCAATAGTTATTCACCAAAAATAATATTCTACAATATTGGTTTTCTTCTGCATCTAATTCCGTTGACGTTGATGTTGAAGATATGTCAACATCCATGGGCACAATACTAAATCAGCAGTCTTTCCACTACAATTTGGTGTCAGTTGCATGCCTATAACTTTATTAACTACCTTACAGTAGCTATTTTTCCTCAACCCCTGTAAGTATGAGCATCCTAGATCACTACATCTGGAATATTTCCCATATCTGGATTAAATTTTGCTTTGATAGAATGTATTATGGTGTTATCCTACATGTTTTGGCTATATTTCCTGGGTATTTGTGACCTTACAAGGACAAATGTCCTATCTCTCAATGGTCAATAATCCTTTAAAATCCTCTGAATCTAGGCAATGATCCAGATCACCCCCAGAGTGTAAATGATTGGGCCTTGTGCCATTTCTGACCTATTCTGAAAGTTTCCCTCAAAACTGCTCATAACTTTTCGAGTTATGTTGTGAACAAACAAACAGATAAACTAATGCCATCAAAAACCTAACCTCCTTGAACAAAATAATCCAAATCTTATCAGAAAATGAAACTCAAAAACAAAAGAATCCCAAAAAACTAAACCACAAAATGGTCAGAGGTAAGGTTATAATCCAGAAAACAAAAAATATCAATAAAGTCAACAGAAAATGAACAAAACAATTCATAAAATGAACATATTAAATAAATAATCAAGTAAAATTTAAGCTGTTAGATGAGAGAACACATAATAGCAATTAATTTGTTCATTGCATTTACTATAATCAGCAAGAGTCCCAATTGCAACTCTTTTTAATAGATATTACAATAATAATTTCATACTTGTTAACCCAATCATGTTCCCTATGCCCTCACCCCAATAAAGAGCCAATACACCACAAATACTGAACAAAACAAATACTGAACAAAACAAGTAAACAAAGTTAACAAAACCGGACAATTAAAGAAAAGAAAATTATCAGGAAAATGAACAAAAATTAATACATTTATAAAGAAAACAAACAAAATAGTCAGGAATTCAAAAGGAAATGATCCAGTAAATAATTCATAATTCCTGTCTCCTGAGACGATATGTCATCTCCAGCTCATCTGTTCACAGCCAGCTATGCTTACTGGTGCACCTGCTCTCTGGGTGAAGGAATCAATGTGTTAATCTGACTGCTCCTCCTCCAGACCTGGCAACACTGTCCATGGTATCGATCGTGACTGGAGGCTGCGCTGGCATTGGCACGTATCCCACCTGAGATACAACTCCTGATGTCAGCTTGTTTCTACTTTAATTTATTTGCCTTGATTCCAGGCCTGGGTCATAAAAAATCATTATAGTGATATTAAAACATCAGATTTAATTTTGTGTTTGGTCTTATGACTTTTGTTGTGTTCACGCTACTATCTTTCAATGATTTGTTGCTTAAGTCTTCTAGTGTCTACTTAAATGTGAAACAAATATTTTCATTAAATTCATAATTTTATATAATGGTAAGACCTTACAGTAGATTGTGCCCCCCCCCCCCTTTTAAATGTGCACAAGCTACAGAATTCTGCATTATAACACTAACTACGGTCATTGGCCATTTTCTCAGGTGTGCGTGTTGACACAAATCATTTCAAATATGTCAGATATCTAGCTATCAAATCAGCAATTCAGTGCATTTAGGCAAGAGGACCTGCTGACATTCAAACCGAGCATGAGAATGTGGAAGTAAGGTGATTTACACAACTTTGAAAATGGCATAGTTCTTGGTGTCAGTTGGGCTAATCCGAGTATTAGACAAACTGCTGGTCTACACTACCTGTCAAAAGTTTGAGAACAACCCAATTTTTCCAGTTTTTTGTTGAAATACAAGCAGTTCAAGCCCAACGAGCAGCTTGAAATGGTACAAAGGTAAGTGCTGAACTGCCAGAGGCTAAAAAAAAGTTAAATTTACCCAAAACTGAAAAATAATGCACATTTCAGAATTATACAAAAGGTCTTTTTCAGGGAACAAGACATAGATTAACGATTTCAAATTGTTCTGCACCAGTGGAGGTTGATTAAGCCTCCTATGGGAGTCCCAAGTTTGCCTGATTAATTAAGCCCCCTCTGCCTGCATAAAAGCAGTGGAACACATTGTGGTACCATACCCTCATGAGCATTATTTGAACTGTATAACAAACCATCAAAACACTAAGGGAGTACTCACACTGGCAGTTCATTCCGCGCCTGGGTGCGTTTCATACCTTTACTGCAGATTGTTTGAGTAATGTGAGTAGAAGCGAGCCGCGCTCTGGCCCCGGGCCTCAGCGCGGTTGGAAGAGGTGGTCTACGGCACTGCACGGTTGGCCATGCATGTGTACGAGCACGGCGCCCATACGTGAATATGATGTAAAATCACCATGTCCTTCACTACACTCATGTCAAAATAATGGCAGCAGCTGAAAAAATCTCCGCCTGCGGGCAGCGCGGTTAATTGCAAATCGTCGCCTTGCATTCTCGAGAAACCTAGGTGTGACAGTATCTGAGTGAAATGGCACAGACTTCACCATAAAATCATTACGATCATCCGGACGTTTCCGTGTTGTGATCCATGATACCGAATCTGTTGAATGCGGCAGCTGTAGCTTCTGATAACGTACACACAATATACAAACGATGTGATGACGTCTGTACAAGACCGATCAAGCCTCAGCCTGCAGTGATGTGAGCAGAGACTTGCTGGGGACTGGAAAAGTGTGAAGTGGGCCCCGGCTTGGCTCGAGCCAAAATGGACCTAGTGTGAGTACGCCCTAAAAAATGTAGGTCTTTCCGACAGAAATTGTGAAGAAAGTCAATGTGTGAGTGAGTGCAGTTTCCTTCACTATCAAAAGGCACTCAGAAACTGTGGTAAACTCTGACAGGAAGAGACAGAAAAGTGGCATCTTTGGGTCTTTATTTCAGAGAATAGTTTGGAAAAAAGAAAATAACCAGAGTGAGCAACAGTTCTCTGGATGAAAATACCTTGCTGAAGCTAGGGAATGGTCAGACTGATTTGAGCTGATGGAAAGGCAACAGTAACTCAAATGACCACTGGCTACAACTGAGGACTGCAGAATGGATGCTATGATGAAAACTGTTTGTCATGAGGACCGTCCCAGGTAAAGAAGACCTTGGAGGAGTAGACATTCTTTACAAAATCAGCCTGACAAAACGCCAATTTATAGCACCTCAAATAGTGTTTGATAGTTTTTGGCAAATGCACTTGCACACATACAGAGTTCTTAAAAATTTACAGATTGACTGAATTTGAAATAATTTCTTATATCGATGTCTTTTCTCTTTACTTGACTCAGTGTTTGTTGACATAATATGGATTTGTGCAATAGTTGTAGCAGCACTAATAGGACTCCTGATGCTGTGCCCCAATTGTTCCTCTGCATGAAAACTGATTAACACATTAAGAAGACAAGAAGCAGCACATATTAACTCTTGATAAGGCACACCTGTGAAATGAAAACCTTTCAGGGTGACTACCTTGCAAATCTAATGAGAAAATGCCATGCGTGTCTTCTTATTTTCCTTTCGGCTGTTCCCTTCAGGGGTCGCAACATGGAATCATCTGCCTCCATCTCATCCTATCCTCTGCATCTTCTTCTCTCACACCAACTACCTTCATGTCCTCCTTCACC
>JAQQAE010012288.1:0-13235 GCA_029823295.1 Pseudamia nigra | reverse complement strand
GTATTGGAGAAATATGATCCCTCCTTCTGACTCCTGTTAAAACTCGTGCTGCAGCATTTTGGATCAGTTGGAGACTTCAGAGAGAAATGTAGTGTCTTTATAAAACAGTTATAATCTCTCCATTTTTAACTGACAAATCCCTACGCCGTAGCATTGTTATGCCTCCAATCTTTAAAAAAAATAAATAAAAATAAAAGCTATTTTATGCATTTTCTAGATCCCCCCCCCCCTTGTTATGGTTGACCTTTGCTCATTTTACTTCTGCAGTTCCTCTGATAGACAAAAGATGGTGTCATTTAGTCATTTATTTTGCACCAATTCAAATTAACTCAGCCAGAAAAGGGTGGAGCGCTCCCTCCAGGTCAGGGATGAGGTGAGGTCCGACCTCAAGTGCACGGGTTCAAGTATCTTGGGGTCTTGTTCACAAGTGAGGGAAGGATGGAACAGGAGATCGACGGGCGGATCAGTGTGGCGATACAGACTCTCCATTGGTCCGTTGTGGTGAAGAAAGAGCTGAGCTGAAAAGGTGAAGCTCTCGATTTACGCTCCTACCCTCACCTATGGTCATGACCGAAAGGATAAGATCCAGGATACAAGCAGCTGAAAAGGGTGGCTGGGCTCTCCCTTAGAGATGGGGTGAGAAGCTCAGAGTAGAGCTGCTGCTCCTCCACATCAAGAGGAGTCCGATGAGGTGGCTTTGGCATCTGGTGTGGATGCCTCCTGGACGCCTTCCAGGCACGTCCCACTGGGAGGAGACCCCGGGGAAGAACCAGGACACGCTGGAGGGACTACGTCTCTCCGCTGGTCTGGGAACACCTCAGAATCCAACCAGAAGAGTTGGGTGAAGTAGCTGGGGAGAGGGAAGCTGCTGCCCCCATGACCCCACCCCATGGAGAAGCAGTTGAAGATGGATGGAAGAAATGGTAAAGTGCCATAATATAAAAAGATAATGTGTGGGACATTATCTCTTCTAAATGTAACATGTGACTCAACTTATTTATTGTATTTTGGTCCTTTCTGTTCATTTTGCCAATTATTCTCATCTGTTTTTTTTTTGCTCATTGTATTTAGTTTATTTTACTGCTTCTTTTTTCATTTTACTTGTGTTCTTTGATATTTTGGTAGTTTAATTTTATTGATTCTTTTCCATTTTGGTCATTTTTCCTTCATTTCAGTGGTTGTCTTTTGAGTCTGCAACAAAGCTGGAATGTGGGAAAATAAAAAAGGTGAATGTTAACGGGTCAAAAAGTCAGTCAAGGCTGCTGATTTCACTGCAACAAATAAAACTGAAACTTAAAAATAACTAGGACTTCACAAAACATTGGTACAAAAAAAGTCATATGGCATAACTGTAGCTCATTGTGTCCTATAATGATGATCCTTGACCCCACTGGTTCTACTCATATGTTTGGGAAATGTTTGCAACAAAAATCCTAAACCGGCTCAAGGACCAGAGGTAATTTGGTGGAAGAAACCCATTGGTGAGGCGTGTGTTCTTACCAATGAGTTCTCTACTAGAGAATGGACACGTCTTGACAGTTGAACTCTGGACTGCTGATGTTTCACGATCTCGCACAAGAATCTCAAATGTACCAGAGAATCCATTCAGAGTAATGTTCTACAAAAAACACACACCATAGTCCTGTTAAATTTTGTCCCAGACATCCAACTGCGTCAGTCGTCCATCTTCTCTGACCTTGTACTGGTATCCATCAGTGAAGAGCGGCACCTCCAGCATCACACTGCGGCCTTTGTTGATCATGATGTATCCGCGCCGAGCTGCCATTTCAGGAGTCAGAGGCTCCGAGCCCACGGTGATCTCCCACCGGTCATCAAAAAGCCAGTTGTCCAGACTGAACCTGATCCCGGACTCGGAACAGACTGCCTCGAAGGCTGGAAGAGACACGATGACCGTCACATCTCTATTTATTTCTGTGAACATTCAACTCCTACAGGTCATAGTCATCTTGTAGGTGAAGTGTTTTTTGAAGACATTTCACTCATCCAAGTGGCTTCTTCAGTTCTGAGTCAATTGGATGAATGGCTAAACATCTTCAAGAACACACATCAGTTCAGTTGCTGGAAAAAGAACCTACAAGCTCAGTTTTAATTCAAATACATGAACAATGTTTGATTTTGAAGACTTACAATAATCATTGAGTGAAGCCACAAAAGATGCCACGTGGTGAAATGATTCATTTTCAGGTACAACAGTCAGTGTGTAGTTCACATCCAGTTTAAACTGTTTAAACTGAGACACAAAACGACTTAATGACTCAACTCATTAAAAAAGGAAAAACACTGACCTCAGACACCTGGCTTTACCTGTTGAATGACACTTGGGTCGTCAAACTGCACCTTCATAGTGAACCCGAGAGTTTTATCAGGATTAACAACTTTTTCCACTTTGTAGCTGCTTGTATTTGAAAAAGGACCCTGAAATCTGTGTCCATTCAGCTCAACAGCAGCCAAATCTACATCTTCAGGCACCTCACCGAGGTAGATGGTAAAGACACGTTCATCTAGGACAGTTCCTGAAATTACATGACATTTAGGACACCGTTAGGTCCTGTTCACATGCAATAGGGGAAGAGAAGAAAAAAAAAAAAAACAACCCTCAAACTTTCAGACAAAGCAGGGGAGGTTAAATCAGCCATCATTGCCAAAATAAAATGAAAAACATTAGAAGACAGACGATATGGAAATAATGTCCCTCATAAACATCAGCTGGTCTGATCTTGACTTCTGGAGTTTCTGGTTTGATTCCAACCAAGTTATCAGGTGTGAAACCTCTTCAGGACCACAGACCAAAATGGGTGGTCTCAGTCCAAATCAACCCATGGTCCAAGTCATGTGCAGAGGGAAAATTGAAATATTCAGACCAACAAATGGAAGATGCTCATAGCCGTCGTTGCCAAAATTAAAAAAAAAAAAAAAAAAAAAAAAAGGAAGACATTGGAAGAAAGAAGATTTTAACAGTGTGGCTAATAAACATCGGGTGCAGCTACTTTGTAAACTATTCAAGGAGGAGGAAACAGGACATTCATGCAGTCTTCATGGCCTGAAGGCTACACCTAACAGTCATTAAATCTGATGGCCTAAGCCCATGGAGGCTGGTCAATTTGCGGAAATTAGCACAGCTGTTTTTACCCTTGTGTGACAACGTAGGCAACCAGCTGCTGCTTAGAGATGGAGGATTTTTCGCTCATGTTTGTGGTTATTTTGCTTTTTAATGGAATTCATGAATTGGAATTAATCTTATTTAATTGTGCATTCCTCATAGCTCCCTGATTCGGCAGCCCTCCTGTTGGAGCCATCGGTTGTAGCCTTCGTTACCTGGCCGACAAAGGCTGCAGTTGAAGTAGCTGCCGAAATGGGACATCCTTCGCACTCAGCTATGACAAACGCAGCCCAACAATTGGTACACAACTACTGATGATGTTTTAATTGAAATGCTAAAGTAGAACTAAGCAAACTAATTTAAAAAAAAAAAAAAACACAGAACAGTGGTTTGGCTCTTGATTTGAACTTTCAGGTGCGACAAGCCCTTGGACTGACATTTAGGTTCAGTTTAGTTGTATTTACATAGCACCAATCTTCTTCCAGCTGTCAGAGAGCAGATGCATTTCTCCTCCTCTCCTCCCTTCACTGATCCCAGCTTGCTCTGTCCTGTCTGTGTCTCGCGCTTCTTCTCGATCCAAACGGAAAATTATGGAATTGGCGAGCTGGGCTTTAAATGCGATCGACACCACTTTTTCAAAACAGAAAATCTGGCCCGGGGAGGAATTTTGTTGTACACCAGTAACTGACACATCACACTGCATCCATGAATATCACATGATCACTCACACACTGCCTCTCTCCTCTGCATTGTTAATGTGTGAAACTAATTTGTCTGCCAAGTGTGCAATTAGAGTTTTTTTTCCCCTATGTGATCAAAATCTTGCTCACTTATGAGCTCCATTTTGATAACTATGCTTTTTTTCCTCTCTGCCCAATGTGTCACCCCCTCCCCCTCTTTACCCCCACTGTATGAGGCGCCTGTCGGCCACCGCGTCATTAGGGAGCGCTCAACGTGAGCGCAACTTAATGTCAAGTAAAATTCCTTATGTATATAAGCATGCTTCTCTAGGTACTCTGCAAGGTTGAAGCCGGTATAGAGCAGGGGTGTCCAATCATTGCCACAAAAGGGCCGAGACACTGCATATTTTCTTTCCAACCAGTCTCTTCAGCAGGTGATTTCACCGAATTCCTTCCCACTGATTACACTTCAGTGAAAACACCTGCTTTAGTGAGTGGCTGGAAAGAAAACCTGCAGTGTCTCGGCCCTTTGTGGCAATGATTGGACACCCCTGGTCTAAAGCACGTTTATTTAACCAAACAAAAAGAAAATAAATACTTCCAGAAGTGCATGGATCCTAGACTCACAAGTTATTGTGGTAATTATGAGCTGTAGAGTTTTTCGTGTGACTTTCACACAAACAGACACTATTCTCCCCATTGCTAATACATAGTCTGCTGAGTGTTTACAGCCAGACCGGACAACTAATGTTATGGAAAAAAACTAGAGGTCGACCGATTATTGGCATCGACATTTGGAATTTTGACATACATATTGGTATCGGTGTTTTATTAAATCTGACAGCTCGATATCAAGAAATCAATTAGAAACTGGGTTATTTCGGCTCAGCCGCCCCTCTCTCTCTCCTGCCGCTTCTGTCTCAGCATTATTCTGCCCACGGCGCCATCTGATTGGTTAAAACAAACCACAGTGTGTAAGCTGTGTGTGTGTCCTTACACACAGCTTACCCACAGTGTGTGTGTGTGTGTGTTTCCTTACACACACACACACACACACAGAGCAGCGTTTTCTCGTGTGGACAAGCTCCGGAGAACGCCGACATGTGTCGAAGGTAAATGCAGAAAACTCCTGAAGTTGTAATAAACTTCCCAGTGCTCTATGTCTACTAACGTTACAGTGTGCATCAGAATAGAGCGGAGTAAACGTGAGCTGCCACTAACGTACCTCCCATACCTCTTAGGTACCTCCCAACATGTCTGAGTTACTTGAAAGAGGGTGCTGATAATAATTGACAAACAGTCCGTGATAGTAAAAGCATGTGTGTGCGGTTGAGAGAGGGCACGTAAACTCAATTCACTCTTTCTTGTAGGGAAACATATTAATGTGGAGGCTGATTAGTTTATACCATAACGTTAGTTGTCCGTTCTGGCTGTAAACACTCAGACTATGTATTAGCAATGGATTGAATGCATGTCATGTGGAGAAGAGTGTCTGTTTGCGTAAGTCACATGAAAAACTCTACAGCTCATGACTACAACAACTTGTGAGTCTAGGATCCATGCACTTCTGGAGCTATTTATTTTCTATTTATTTGGTTATGCTTTAGGCATTAAAACAAAGTTAATTGTTTGTATCATTCAACATTTTTACGGCAAATGAATAATCGGCTCCAAATATCAGTTATCGGCCTCCTTAGCTACTCATAATCAGTATCGGCCCTGAAAAACCCATATCGGTCAATCACTAGTAAAAACTAAGCCTCCACCTTAGCATGTTTCCCTACACAAAAACAAGAGTGAACTGAGTTTACATGCTCTCTCTCAACCACACACGCTTTTACTATCACGGACTGTTTGAGTGTCGATATTATCAGCACCTTCTTTCAAGTAATTCACAGACATGTCGGGCGGTACGTAAGAGGTACACTAGCGGCAGCTAATGTTTACGCCACTCTATTCTGCTGCATACTTTAACGTTAGTAGACAGAGCACTGGGATGTTTATTACAATTTCAGGAGAGTTTTCTGCATTTACCTTCGACACATATGCTTGCTCTCCGGAGCTTGTCCACACAAGAAAACGTTACTTCTCTGCCGTGTGTGTGTATGTGTGGGTGTGGGGGGGTGCGTGTGAGGAGACACATGGCTTACACATACTGTGGCTTGTTTAACCAATCAGATGGTGCCGTGGGCAGACCAAGGCTGGAGACAGAAGCGGCAGGAGAGAGAGAGGGGGGCGGCTGAGCCAAAATAACCCAGTTTTTAATTGATTTCTTGATATCAGCCCATCAGATTTAACACCAATACGGATATATATCAAAATTCCAAATATCGGCACCGATAATCGGTCGACCTCTACTTTATAGGTGCCATTTTGCTGTCGCCCACTCCTGTTGACAAGTCACTCTATAGATGTAATCCCATCATACATAATCTGACACAAATATGGAAACAAATTAAAACTCATCTATCCCTTAAACCCATATTACTCTCTGCCAATTGCAAGAAACCCCATGTTCACCCCATCCACCTTGGATGGACATTTCTCAAAATGGAGTGAATCTAGACTTCGCACTGTCAAAGATTTGTACAAGGCATATTCAAGGGCATATTCGCTACCTTTGCACAGCTACAAAACAAATTTAAACTTCATGGCAATGAGTTCTTCAGGTACTTACAACTCAGGGATTATATTCAAAAACACTTACCAGGATTTGAAACTGAACAAAAATCACCAACAGACCAATGCCTTGATTTGTCACCATACCAAAACCACTTCATCTCCCATGTGTATAATGCTTTGCTATCAGTAGTCTCCCCATCCTCCAATTACTTTAAGATTAGTTGGGAAAAAGAATTAGGTACCCAAATATCTCATGACATCTGGGAAGAATCTCTAGAACGCATTATAACCCGTTCAGGCAATGGTAGACACTGCCTTATGCATTTTAAGGTTATACAGAGACTCCATTTTTCAAAGGCAAAAATTCATAATATATATCCAGATGTATCCCAACTTGTGATCGATGTCAGTCCTCAGATGCAACACTATCATAGCTTCGTCTTATGTCCCAAGGTTGCCAGTTTTTGGGCTGATGTTTTTAAATTTACTTCACAGATTACAAAAATTTCAATATCACCAGATCCTCTGTTGATCATTCTTGGGCTCCCTGAAATCTCTAAACAGTTTACAACAACTTAACACTTTATTTCCTATTGTCTCATTATAGCAGAGAAAACCGTACTAAACACATGGAAAGGCACGGCAGCTATCAAAACATGGACACATGAGTTGGCGAGTACCCTACACTTAAGGTGCTTTCACACCTGTTAGTCCAGTACAGTGGTTAGATTGGACCCACAAGTTGCCACAATGTTGCAATTCTCAACTAGTTCGGTCCACATTCATACCAGTGTTTTTGCTAACGAACCCTCCACTATGAATGTTGTATATCCCCCACTCGTGTGGCAGCGCTGCTTACAAAACAGTGTGTTTCGGGTGACGTAAGTGAGAGCTGATTGGCACAGCATTTGTAGAGGGAAAAAATCCAGGAGACGAAAATATCGGATTTGTGCTTTATTTTGGAATAAAGAATGGTACTATTTTACTTGTTTTTTGTGGGGATTTATTGTTATCATTTGTTTGTGCAAAAAGCACAAATACTGCTGTTGTTCCAGCATGGAAATCGTATTCAGGTCGAAAACACTGTGCACTCCTTTTTGGCATGGAGAAG
Organism: Pseudamia nigra; assembly: GCA_029823295.1. Classification (NCBI taxonomy): domain Eukaryota; kingdom Metazoa; phylum Chordata; class Actinopteri; order Kurtiformes; family Apogonidae; genus Pseudamia; species Pseudamia nigra. The sequence goes on along the minus strand of JAQQAE010012288.1, from coordinate 5,701 downwards.
ACTATCAAAAGACTGATGTAGAGAAGTTTACTAGCTTCTTGAAATGTATGCCACAGCTTGCTACGGAAGTCTCCATAGACCAAAAAGTGCTACATTACATTATATATATTGCTGTAGGTGTAAATGCTACAGCATTTTGTGGCTTGTGCCACAAAAACAAGCAAAATAGTACCATTCATTATTCCAAAATAAAGCTTAAATCCGATATTTTCGTCTGCTGGATTTTTCCCTGTGCTGTGCCAATCAGCTCTCATGTCACCCAAAACACAGTATTTTGTAAACAGCACCACCACATGAGTGGGGGATACAAATATTCATAGCGGTTGGTTCGTTACCAAAAACACTGCTGTGAATGTGGACCGAGCTAGTTGAGAATTGCAACATTGTAGCAACTTGGGGGCCCAATCAAACCACTGTACTGGACTAACAGATGTGAAAGCACCCTTTGAGAGAATAAGATACCTTCTAAAGAACAGAATTACAGAATTCACCAAGATCTGGCAACTGTTTATAGATTTCTAGGAAAAATGAATGATTACCACCCCACCACTTTAAATAGGATTAGAGTAAGAGAGAAGCAATAATGCTCCTCCCCCCTTGCCCTGTTCTTACTTCTGCCTTACTTACTCATCTTCTGTCGATGCCTTCTTTCTCCCTTCCTCTATCCAAACTGTTGGAAATGATGCGTCTGTCACCTACTGGATTGAAATATCATCTTTACCTAATTTACAACTGTTTAATATGTACCTCCGCATTGTGTTCATTATTTGTTCGATTGTATTTTTGTTTTGCATTTCGTATAGAATAAGACGCAGGACGCGGCAAAATCAGATGTACCGGTAAACACATACAGTCTGATTAAGACTAGGTCCCGAGTGAACAAGAACTTTTCCCTTTAAACCCATTGAGACTCTCTCATAAACAGTTAAAAATGAGAAAACTGAGGTGATTAATCCTATTCCTGAGAATTTGAAAATGGTTTGGCAGGAGGTACATAAAAGATGTACAATCTCTCAGTATACTCAAAAATACCAGATAAAAAATAAATAAATAAAAAATAAAAAACCAGACCCTGTAATGACATTGATATGACTTGGGAATTTATCGCATCAAGGTCCTACCCCTTGCCCTGAATAATGGTCTGCCCCTCATGTTATTTGTTGAGTGGCCTAACTGCCTGTTTCTTTTGTTTTTAGAATCTTGTGGGTTTTTCTCTTCATTTTGTTTTTGATGTAGTAATAAAAATTTTATTAAAAAAAAGAATGATTTGCATTTGTTTAAACATGAGTTGAAGTAGTGTAAAGTTGAAAATGTTTCTAAGGCCTCGAGATGATCTAGTATAAATTCCATGTGAATGGGATGAAACATGTAGGATGAATTCGTTCAAACACGTTTCACAAAATTCACCAAAATGCCAAAAAATGACCATAAAATCCAAATTGGCAGACCTCCTGTCCGTTGGGGTCATGTGACCAATTCCATTTTTTTGTCTGTCTGGGTGTAATACATGTACCAACTTTCGTTCATGTACGTGAAAGCAGCCATCATTGACTTGTGACGTTTGGTCCTGCCAATACGCCACTTGGCCATGCCCACCCATGTAACCTTCAATAAAAAAAAAAAAAAAAAACTTCTGATGTGTGTGCCTGGTTTCGTGATGATGCGAGCAGAAAGGAAAATAATCTGATCAATTCCAAAAGGCTGTCACCGACAGTATACGCTTCATGTATGGCTCTGGCCTAATAAACCCAGCAGTGATAATAGGCTATCGCCTATACACTTTGTATATGGCTCAGGCCAAATAAATAAATATAGTCATCAAGCTAAATGTATATATTGACTTTGCAATGGTACTATTAACTTTTTCTTCTCTAAATGTCAAATTTATTAGATTTGTATACATGAGGTTTGAATTGGAGCTTGATCAGTGTTGAAAGCATTTCTGAACATTTATTAACTCTATTCGTACACTGACATTAGCTAGTGTTGTACACTGCTGCCACTGTAGAGGAGCAGGGGACGAGCTGAAGATGTTTTGAGATAAGACGATACCTGTCCTTTGGAGAGACTCTCCCATCTGTCAGGACCCTGTGGCAGCAGAGAGTGAAGTAGTTCCATCCTCTCTCTCAATGGAGGCAACAGCATGGTGGCTCCCACAGACAAAGTCTCAATTACAGCCTGAAGGGACAAACATACACCCCACATATTGCCAGTGCTCAATTTACTGTGACAATGGCCTAATGACACAACAGTTTATATTTCAAAAAACATTAAGGCTGAATCTGAAGGGGAAACAAATACATATGACATAAAACTTGTTTGCAAAGAGGTATCAAAATCACCGTTTCATTTTCCAGAAAAATAGACTATTACAACTTTTATTTCAATTTTTGCACTGAGATTTTAAAATATAGTGCAAGTGATTGTTTGGTCCAATGTCACTTTGTTACTGTTCTGGTTACAAGCAACGCATATATCTCCAATGACCCACTCATACCTCTTGAATCTCATCTGGCACTGATGAGTCCATCAGCCTGAACAACAGGTTCCTGAGGGGTCTGGCCTGCCGACCCAAAATACTGGTGGCCACACCCCCAGCTAAAGCCAGAGCCAGATGATTGGACAAAAGCCGAAGGCACAACTTGAGGAAGTTGTGATGCTCCCTGTAAATGTTTTCCAACAGTTAATAATCAGTCGTTGAGCTCCAATTTAACTTCACGTGTATAATTTAGAATGATTTCTTCTCCTATATGTTTAGTTATATTACTGTACAAGAATGTCACAAACAGGCTCAGTATTGTTACCTGGATGAGGGGAAGGGAAGTGGAGGAACTTCACTGTTGATGCCATCACAGTAACGCTCGAGGAAGGAACGCAAATGAGAGAAGGTGCTTTCTTCCAGGTCAACACAGTAGGGTCGATGCCATGCCACCACTTGTCTACAGAGTGGAAGTGAGTAAACATGAGCGAGTATTTAGCATTTTGTTGATGTCTGAGTATTGAAGAAGAGTAGAAGAGAAGACTGAAAAGGTGTCAATGAAAAGTTCTAGTGTGTTCTATAACAAATTCCTGAGTGCAAAATTGCTCTTTGCAGAGTACTAAAACACTACATAAATACAGCAGTATTTCCTCAGAGTAGGACTAATTAAGACGATTTACTAAAACAATGTGCCAGCAAAAATAACTTTCAACTTTTATTATACAAAATGCGGTAATACGCGGCAGCCACATACCTTAATTTCACAAATGCTTGAGTAGTGCTGAAGACTACAGGAAAACCATTTGGATTTGGACACTAAAAACTTTAAAAATCCTACTATACTTCATATTGCAAAACATACAGTCAAGTACGGCATCAACTGAATTTGTAATGTATTGGGGAACAAATACTACTGTACATTTCACATGTCGTTCCTGACCTTTGAATTTCAGCATGTTGTGCAATGCCTAATCTCAGCCCACACTCAAATCCAGGTAATAGTTTGTGTATACTGTGCACAGGACTGACCTGTCCCTGGGCAGGGCTGTCCAGGCCAGACTGTGAGAGGTGCCAGCTGAGATCTGCTGAATCGCCACTCCATCCAGACCAACAACCTTCTTGGGTTTAGTGATTGGTCCTGTGGAATTCCCCTGACCACACTGGCCCATGGAGTTGTTTCCCCATGCATAAACTTCATTATCTAAATGAAGGAAAAAACAGAGGACAATTGATATGGTATTTGTTGTGCCTGATTATATTTCATGCTGCACACCAGGTTGCAGTGAATAGTGCTGTTGAATCTCTACAGCTGCAAGTTAAACCTCATGAAGTTAAGCATTATCTAAAACAAATTTGGTCTATGTATTTACTATTACATGATGCAAGTTGCAATGTTGATGTTTAACAAGCACAAGCTTGTACTGGGACAGCAAATGACTTGCTCTAAGTAGAACTGGAAGAACTAAGGTCCTTAAACAGACTTTTTTGTGCAATTAATTTGCATGTCAGTATAATTTCTGAGCTTCTGTGTTTGCCATGAACTTTGTCACCGAATACAAATCGCAATCACAAAAAATGGAACTGTTCCTGTGCTTTTGATTACTTCCATAAACTTCTCCTATAACCTCCTCCAAGCTGAACAATTTTTGTCTATATTTTTTGTTTGTATGGTACCAAGATAACCCCAAAAAGTAATGGGCAGATGGACAAAATTTTGTCTCATTACAGCTTAGAAGTTATTTTCTTTTGCAAAGGTCAGATAGCCCTGCAATGTACATACACATAGTGTAAATTAAAAGCAGACACAAAAGATCAAGACTTGCAAAACACTGAAATCACCATAATTGATCAAAAAACAACAAATCCTGAAATGGAGAAAAGCCATTATTTTCTGAAAATTACATTTACATTTAAAATGTATTCTGGTACGTTTTAATACCATTTTCAGTTTAGTGTCTTATTTTAGTAGTGAGCTGGGGTCAGAGTCAATTCATCTGTTTTGGCTGTTGGCTTAGGGATGTGCTCTATCAAGTGCATATTCAAGAGTTTGGCATCGTCACACCTTTGAGGAGAGTGGTGACCTGGGCCAAGCAATCAAAGCCCATTGGTGGGATCTTGCTCTCATTGGCCAGAGAGAGAGAGGTGGCAAGGAGCTGACCACATCAATGCCACCAGTATGAATAATATTGGTTTGAAGTATTTGTTGGTGCCATTTTCCAAGTTTTATGTACTTCTTTGCTCTGCTGATGTGTAAAAGCATTTAGCATGTCATTCCTAGTATGGATCTCTGATCAGACAAATGTACTGAAATGGACTGGAAGTTATCCTTAACCATTAGCGAAGAACAGATGCACAGTGGGAGATGAGATGAAATGAGATATTTACCATGCGACAGAGCCAGGCAGTGGCTGTCCCCAATGGAGATATCCACCACTCTGGTAGTAGCCAGCTCCTCAATTAGTTTGGGTCTCAGCGCTGTGGCCTCAGATGAACCACATCCCAGGCAAGCACCACAGCCCCAAGAATACACCTAGCAGAAACAAAAATCAATGAGTACTAACCACTGAAAAAAATGTCGTGATATTGAAGAAATACAGTGAGAACACATCTTTGAAAAAAATGAAAGCTTTGAAGAAAAAGCTTTGTTACATATTATATCTTGACATTAAAAATTCATAGTTTTGTCAAGGGCTAGCTGTCTGTAGGAACATACAAACAGCTGCAGAGAATTCCAGTGTTCTCGCCAGCACATTTTCAGCATATTAGGCCGCGACACTGTCACTGTAGATATGACGCTGTGATAAGGCCAGCTACATAGTGCTTCCCTGAGCGTAGCAGGCCAAAAATGCAACGGCATGAACCAGACACATGCCATCACGCGAGATCGCTACATGAAATCCACGTGTGTATATTAGAGACCTGGACAAAATTGTTGGTACCCCTGTGTAAATGACATAAAAACCCACAATGGTCACAGAAATAACTTGAATCTGACAAAAGTAATAATAAATAAAAATTCTATGAAAATTAACCAATGAGAATCAGACATTGCTTTTGAATTGTAGTTCAACAGAAGTATTTTTAAAAACAAACTAACAAAACAGGCCTTGACAATAATGATAGTATCATTAATTGAAGATTTTGTTGCACAACCTATTGAGGCAATCACTGCAATCAAACAATTTCTGTAACTTTCAATGAGACTTCTGCACCTCTCAGTGG
>JAQQAE010012287.1:0-13235 GCA_029823295.1 Pseudamia nigra | reverse complement strand
TTGTTAGTGTAAACACTTACCCACAGCTGCAGTCGAGTGTATGTCATGTATAACTATGAACATATTGAATAAACAGAGGATACAAAGTTCCAAATCGGTCCGACTTCACGAGCAAGCTGTTACTGTAGCGACATGTCAATCGCACCCAAGCACAGCAGTCATTTGTTGGATTATTTACTGTAATATCTTAATAACAAAGCAAAAAGTTAAAGATGGATCATCATGTTACTTATTAGAACAGGGGTGCTCATTACGTCGACGGTAGTGACGGTAGTTCGCGTGACATTAAAAAAATACTTCACCTGTCGAACCAAATTTCCAGTAGGTAGATCATTTCGACTTGGTCATTTTATAAGTAGCTCACATGATGAAAAAGTGTGAGCACCCCTGTATTAGAGGATCCAAATAAAACGTTTGAGACCATGATGACCCATGAAAGAAATGTATTGCCTTAGTATTTTCAGATAGAATCACATGATTCTACAGTATGGGAAAAAAGCCATTTGGAGCCGGACAATCGGATCCCCAGTGGCCAAGCAATGGTATTACAACTTAAAGTTACTTCCACATTGGCCTCCCTCAACAGCCCCGGTCGTTGCCCCTTGATCCCACTGCATGGCCTGTTTCTGCACAGTTTCTCTCCAGCTTCCTCCCACAACCAAAAACATGCACTAGGGTCACTCGAAAAGAAGTATTTTCAGGTGCTATGTTTTTGCCTTGACTGATGGCTTTGAGGACAGTAACGATGCTTACATGTAGGTAATTCTATTCCATACAAATCTGAGCTGTAAAATTGTGAAGGCCAGATGCAGCAGACACGCGGTTACTGAATAATTGATGTGGTCTCTTGGATTTAATTAGATGAATTGCAGCGTCTCATCTCACTTCTCTGTAATGCTCAGGGCATGGAGTAAGAAAATATACTCTTTAATATAATATGAGTGTGAGGCTATTAGCATAAAAAGCAGGGATGGGGAGGATAACAGCAGAAACATTCTGAATGCTACTCATGTTTTATGCTAAAAGAGAAAAAAAATTGCTGATACGTTGTTGAATGGAGAGATAGAGCAGGAAGTGCAGATGCATTCTTCAGCAACATTGCAGCAAACAAAGTGCACGTTAGTGGAGGGAATGCTCAGACTGTCAGGGAAGAGAGTCAGTGTGGCTGTTGTCCTTTAGCCTCGACCCCGGAGCAGCACACTTAAACCTGACGCAGTATGAGCTCACATAAATAAACTAAACTGCACCACCAGGTCAAGTGCTTCTGAGTCTAAAGATGTGTTTATAGTTAAACAGTAGGGTTTTGTTTTTTTTCCTTCATGCAGCTAGAGAGAGAGCTCAACTCCCGGTATGGTGAAGGCATGGATGTAAAAGACAGCAGAGGTGTTTTTTCCCCGCAAGACAGTCCCTGCAACGCCCCGAGGTCACCATGTTCCCCCTGTGCATCCACCCCCATTCCGGTCCCCACCACACGCTCCCACTCGGACTCTGACGCCATGCTGGAGGAGCAAGGGGCTGCCACGAGGCTTAAAGGCCCCACGGAGAACCTGTTCCTGGATGCACTGTCTCTGGACCCCCTCAGCGGCCTGGAGGTCCCTCCACCCTCCAGACTGGAGAGCGAGAAGAGGTTCCCCTGCATGAAGGAGGTAACACTCATAACACAAATTGAGGTCAAGGTGTAAAACTGAGGATGTCGAGGAAAGTGTAAGATCCACCGATGGACACAAGATGGTGACTTAAAAAAAAATCCAAAATCTGACTAAATGCTCAGATCAGTAGGAAGCATGCCATGGTTACTGACCACTTGATTATCCCCATCCTGTCAACATTTGAATCACAGTAGATGAGATATCTGACCTATAGAGATAGGTGAAGTGACTGCTTGTAAAAAGAAAAGGCTAGAATCATACAAAAGCCCCAGCGGGTAATTTGCAATTGACCTAGAAAATGAAGTTCTAGAAAATGAATTTCTAGGTCAATTGATTTTTTCTATTTGAGTGTTTTGTAAACTATTCCTCCCACGGTAAAAGCTTTGCAGTAAAAGAATACTTTAGTGTTGTAGGTTTGTTTTCCATATAGTCTTTTAAGGCTTTGCCCTTGCTTTGTTAAGCACCTAGAGATAATCTTGGATTATGATTGGTGCAATATGAATACAATTGAATTCAACTGACCAGGATAAGGCATTTTAACCCTTAAAAAACTCTGAAGGTCAGCAAAAACTGTTAGCAAGAGGAGGGAGGAATTTTAAGAGGATGAGAAGTTTCTTAGGAAGAAGAAAAAATAGAGCCTCTAGCACTAATGAAATGATTTTCCTTAAGAGCTGAAAACTACTACTAATCCAAATGAAAACATTGGGCCCGAGTGGCGCAGAGTTGCCTATGTCTTGTCCGTTATATGATCACTGTTGTTTATAAAGAAGGAAAAGGATTTACACATTCTGTGGTCAAACTAGCATTTCTCATTGTATTGTTCTAGTTGTCCTGCTTTCTTTAGCACTGCATGTGTAAAAATGTAAAATTAACTGCTGGTTTATAATATAAAATTTTCTAGTTAGCACTGAGGTGAAAGATTACAGAAGCAATTAGAGTTTTATCCCAAAATGGTGGAGGTGTAGTTGTGCTCCTACCAAGGGGCAATGACCAGGGCTGTTTAATGAGGCCAATGCGGAAGCAACATTTAATTGTAATTCACCGCTTGGCCACTGGGGAATAGTCCAGGGCCAAGAAGCTTTTTTTTCCCCATAGATACATGTGATTCTATCTGAAAATACTAAGACAATAAATTTTTTTCATGGGTCATCATGGTCTCAAACATTTTATTTGGATCCTCTAATAAGTAACGTGATGATCCATCTTTAACTTTTTGCTCCATTATTAAGATATTACAGCAAATAATCCAACAAATCACTGCTGTGCTGGGGTTTGATTGGTATGTTGCTACAGTAACAGCTCACTAGTGAAGTCAGACCAATTCAGACCTTCATATGTTCTATTTAATATGTTCATAGTTACAGTATACATGACATACACTCGACTGCAGCTGTGGGTAAGTGTTTACGCTAATAACACTGTGATATGACTTTGTTTGACACTGTGTGGTGAAGATTTACAGCATCAGTAAGCTAGCGGCTAATGTTTGCTTCCCATGAGTCCCCTGGCATGAACGCTTCATAAGCCCTGGTGCCGTTCATCCAAATATGGTGACATCCTGTTTTTGGCTCCAATATGTCGTCCAGGAAATGACAACCTGATTGACCTCAAAATGACCCTTCAGAAGCTAATGGGTGACGTTGCGGTCACTTTGTCCAGTCATATACTCCTGTACACTGACTTTACCATGGAAGTACTTTGCTGAGGTCACTCAGTGTTTTTGTGTGCAGTAAGAGTATCGTTAAAGTTTTTCCATTCAACTTTATTCATCTGTGAAAAATCCAAAATAGTGATGGATTAAATGCACATTGAATGCCTGATTAACATCCACATTGTCGTCTATGGTCAAGACAAGTTTTTCATTATTGTCTTTTTAAGAGGATTCTGTCTGTAAACCATTTTTTCATTGCACTGTCTATCTGCCATCTTGCAGGCACTGAATGAACTCTCGGAGAGGGAGGGCGCTCCTCCATTCCCTGAGGAAGAGATGGGAGGTGGCAGTCTGCTCAGGTAACATCATGAAAAAGCTGCAAGTCAAACTGAGTTCAAAGGGTGTTTTAATGGGAAAAACACTCTTCAAAGGCTGCTACATTTTCATGGATGTCAACTACAAATACATCACCAAGATCCCGTACGTGACCACACATTATCCTCCTGCCTCCTGCTGCATCTGTGCTGCTCATACATGCACATCGGTGCCTCTCAGAGACTGCATTAACTGTTACACGGAGTGACAGCAAGTTTCACCATGGCGACTTTTCTGTTAAAATTTCACTCACAGCTTGTCACCATACTGTTTAATAATTCAGCCTGTTTGAATGTTTTTTCAAAAAACACACACGCTTTTTAATTTTTTTCTGCAGTTAAAGGACAAAGTATCATTCTGGGGCTGGTGCTGTTTTTTATGTTTTCTTTTGTTTCTCCAGAGCCTGCATCTCCAGCTTTGAGTCATTAATTATGTACTAATTCTTTGTGGGTCGACATAAATCTCCATCACTTTCCACCATCGCTTGGACTTGGACTACACTCCCTTACGGGGACAAAATGCAGGCCACAAAAAACTGAAAACTTCACGTGTCATTAGGTCCCAAGTGGGAAATTAAAATGCTGCTTTAAAAATATCCTCTTTAAGTTGTGCAATGTTTTATCTACAAGATGTTCCTCAGTGCAGGAATCAGACACTATGCAGTCTTTTCTTTTTGCTTTGACTTCTAGTTACCTTTTTTCTCTTGTACCTGTATACTCTTGGATGGATATGTACACATTTTGTCCTTTCTTGACAAAATGTTGTTCCCGATGACATTGAATCATTTTGCTACCTCCATGCATTTTATATTTATGTATTTTTTATTGTTTCATAATAATTTATATTAGATGTGTTTTTTCCCTTGGGTGCTTTTATAGCTAACACATTTATAGATCTGGAAGACTTTCAGTTCTACATTAGGCTTCATTAGTTTAGATTTAGGCCTAGATTTAGGTACAGTATGTTGTATTTATGGTATGTCTGTATGAAATCAATTTACATTACGTCCCCAAACCCTTTATCTGTGTGTGTTCTCCAGAGCCAAGTCTGTTTGCTCCATGAGTGACTTCCAGCGTTTAATGGACAGTTCGCCATTCCTTCCCGACAAGGCTCATCATAGTGAGCAGGGCCAAGATGACGTCACCCCACCCTTGTCTCCAGACGACCTCAAGTACATTGAAGAGTTCAACAATAAGGGTTGGGACTTCCCATCATCCACCTCCGGCCCTGGTCCGACTCGGGAGGTGTGGACAGACAAAGTTCCAGAGGCCCCGGGAGGGGAAGTAGTTCCTGATTCATTCCAGCCAGCCTCCTGGTTCCTCACCACTAGTGCCACCTTGACCACCAGCACCCTGAGCAGCCCTGAGCACTGCCACAAGTCCCCACTGAGGGGCAACGGAGCAGGGGCAGCAGGGGTGGGACTGGAGCATTATGGGGTCCACATTCTCCACAGCCCCACCAGACCTGGGGCAGCTGAGCGCCCTACTGCCCAAGATCCAGACTTCCTGTACACGAAGGGGACCAAAGCAAGGGGGGGTGGAGAGGCTGGGGTGGGCCCTAGTGGACCAGATGACGTGTTCAGTAGTGGGAGGTGGCCTTGTGGACTTCTGGAGACTGGTGGGCTACGGACTTCCCCTAGCCAGTCTCCTATCTGCCCCACAGTGGGTTTTACGTCATCTCTGGAGCTTCAACTCTCCAGAAACATGAGCGACGACATGAAGGAGGTGGCGATCTCTGTGAGGAACGCCATCCGCTCTCCTCCAGGGCCCATTGTCCGAGACACTGCCTGTCAGACCAATGGATTCACCACGAGAGGAACACAAACCACTCAGACTATCAGTGTGGGTCTGCAAACGGACATGCTGAGAAACCTGACCAGCAGCCCTCACCGCTGTCTCACCCCGAAAGGTGGCAGCACACCCATCTCTTCCCCATCACGCAGTACAAGGAAAGTTCAGTACTCTCCTGTAGTCCAGAGTAAGTTTGAGCGTCCCTGCTGTTCACCTAAGTATGGATCACCCAAACTTCAGCGTAAACTGTCCACCTCCAACAAGGCTGAGCTGCCAAATAGCACCCGTGCTCCCACCCCCACCACTCCACAGAAGGGCAACAATGAGTCAGCATGGGCCCGCTCCACCACAACTCGCGACAGCCCTGTCCACACTACCATCAATGATGGGCTCTCGAGCCTCTTCAACATCATCGACCACACCCCCGTTGTCTACGATTCCATGCAAAAATTCAACAAATCCCCCAGTCGTTCTCGAGCCACGCCGCCCTCCACCACAGAACCAAGCCCCGCTCACGGGGCACTCACCACAGACCCCAGGAACTCACAGGAATGCTTGAGGACTGCTCGAGGGCGATCGCCAAGCCCCGTGCAGCTGATAGTAGAGACACACGGGGACAAAAACTCAGAGGTGGTGAGCATACGGCAGGATCTGTCGGCCCCTCCGGGATACACGCTGGCCGAAAACGCAGCGCGCATTCTTAATAAGAAGCTGCAAGAACAGGGCTTTAGAGAGGAGAGGAGGCTGCAGACTGGAGGACAGGGCAGCCACAGCAGAGACAGCGGCAGGCAGGCCGACTCAGACAGAGGACAGTCTGGATGTATGGAGGTAAATATGCAGACTCACTGGATTCATCGATTCATCATTCATTTGATCTGGGGCCCATGTTTTGCAACACAGTGATATTTTTGACTTTTCCTTGGATTTCACTGCAATGGTTAAGCACAAATTTGAAGGAATCTGTGCCTAATCAAAAAAAAAAATCAGCTACACTATAATATTCATGATCACTAAAATATTAATGCTTTTTTTCTCAGATCAAAAGCACTGACTGATCCAGTGGTAATGTTAAAGTTAACCTTTTTCAGTAAAACCTTCCTTCAGTACTGGCTGTTTGTAGAGACTTTGAAGTTTTCTTCCTCTTTTACTGTACTCTTGTTGTTCTTCTTCTTCTTCTTCACTGTACTGTTTGGCTTTAAGTTTTGTGCTTTAATAAAGGCCCAGCTAAAACATGATTCAGGCATCAGATAACCGGAGAAGTAAATAATCATGATTAATTTGCTCCAGTTGATTTTCCAAAATCTGGAAATGGATTTGAGTAACACCTGTGTAAAAATGAAGCAAAAAAAATTTTCACTTGAAATCAGTGCTTTGAAATGTTGGTTGGGGCCTTTTCCAACACCCATTCATCTGACCTTTGGGAATAATAAGTAATAGACAGAAAACCACTTTGGGAAACAATGCTGGTCATGTTTAACTGGTAAATAATTTGCACCAGTGGAAACATTGGCTTTTCAGTTCAGACAGATTAAAGCCACAGAAAGTAGGTCATAAGCTGCACATTAAAACAATGAACAGTGCATACAAACAGCACATTTAAAACCTAACACTGAGCATAAGCAACATAATCCCCCCTATGCCTATTAATAGGTCTACTGACACCAAGATTCCACCAGGTGCTGTTCACTGATCTGCAGAGCAGACAGAAGATTGGAGTGATTTTATGGAGGATAGCAAAGTCGATACTGTATGTTGTCATCCATTAAATGATGCTGTGACATCTGATGATGAAAATCGCACTGGGCTTGAACATGCAAAATGTCATTATTGTCATGGAGACCTGGATGTGTGTCGTATTATTGCTTTTTTTACTTTGAATGAATATATACACTGAAGTGAAGAAAAAACAACCTACCTTCAAATATTCCCATGCAAATATTTACAATAATTAAAGATAAATGGATATATGCTGTTTGCAAAAGGGAGGGTGATATGATACACAAACATGAAGGTATATGCCATGAAAAAGTATTCACCCCCTTCAGGATTCCTTAATTGTTGTGTATTTGTCACTTAAATGTTTCAGATCATCAAACATATTTAAATATATACAAAGATAACCCAAGTAAATGCAAAATGTACTTTTCAAATGTTTATTTTGTTCAGGCTGTTGCTACAGTTCTGAGTCCATGTAAACCATACTATTATTCAGGCATTTCCTGTGAACATGCGCAGTGATGCAAATGTTGGACATATTACTGTCTGGCTATAGTTCAGAGCGTATGTCTTTTTAATGATTACACCAGTGAGTGCCAGACATACTGTATTACGGTTTGCTGGACATGTTCCTGCTGGTTACAGCCCTACAGGGGAGGGCTGCTGTGGCCGGCCACCGCTGTCCCGACTCGCACTGCATGTTTGTGGACAACCTGGTGCTAAATCACTTGTAGAAGACTTGATTCTGGATCAGGGTTTTGTGCTCACTCGCTGCGAAGTCATCGTTCGAGCCAAGCTTTTGTCGGCCGGCCGGGCACAACGGGGGCCCCGCTGCGTCGGCCCCCCTTTCCCACCAGAGTTCTAAGGGCGGAGAGTAAGGCCGGTAGGCTTGACTCTGAGCCCGGAGCCTGGGCGGGAGTACCAAAGGCATGGTGGCACTTAAAAAGCCCTGGCCATGGGAGCGAGGTGTCAGAATATACAGTTGTCAGAATATAGAGCAGCCCACTGTTCCTGCCCAGCTATTATTCCATCACATGGTTTGGTAAGAATACGGGGGAATGGTGGACATGTTCCTGTTTATCTGTTTTCCACCACTATTCATTTTATTGTAATGTTTCCAAATGATTATACCAGCGACTGGTGAATTTTAAGTTACCTCAGTATAATATCTGAACAAATAATAAGCATGTTGTCAAAGTTCAGTCTCCCTTATACACTTTGCAATCATACACTACAACCACATGGCAGTAACAAACACTAGTGTCTGGCATTCACATTACTGCACATGCTCACAGGAAGTGCCGGAATAACAGCATGGTTTATACGGGTTCCGGGTCTGGAACTGCAGACATTTAGTTTCATTTATTAAAGGGAAAAAATATTCAAACTTACCTGGCCCTGTGAAAAAAGGATTTGCCCCCTCTTGTTAAATCATGAATTGAATGCTTTGCTGCTTCAGCACCTGGATGACTTGCTGTAACTGATGGAACCATGGATTCTATTCCACCAGAAAATGCTGAAGGAGAATGTCTGGACATCAGTTCATTACCTGAAGCTCAAGAGCACTTGGGTTCTGCATAGTGGGCAATGACTGGGTCTGTTCAGTGAGGCCGATGTGGAAGTAACTTTAAGTAATAATACTGCCGTTCATCACTGGGGAACCGGTCATTCAGCTCCAAGAAGCGTTTTTCCCATAGAGATACATGTGATTCTATCTGAAAATACTAAGTGAATGCATTTTTGTCACGAGTCATTATGGTCTCAAATGTTTTAATTGGATCCTCTAATAAGTAACGTGGTGATCCATCCTTAAATTTTTGCTCCCTTATTAAGATATTACTGCAATTAATCCAACAAACCACTGCCATGTTGGAGTTTGTTTGATATGTCGCTACGGTAACTCAAGTCACTTGTGAAGTCAGACTAATTTGGACCTTCATAACTTCTATTTATTCAATATGGACATAGTTATACATGACATACACTCGACTGCAGCTGTGAGTAAGTGTTTACACTAACAACACCATAATATGACTTTACTGCATCAGTCACATGAGTCGCCTGGCATGAACGCACAGTTAACCCTACTGCCGTTTGTCCAAATATGGGCACATCCTTTTTTTTTCTTTTTTTTTTTGTTCTTTTTTTGGCAGGCGACACGGTGGTGCAGTGGGTAGCACTCGTACATCACAGCTAGAAGGTCCTGGGTTCAATCCAACAACTATACCTTTCTGTGTGGAGTTGACATGTTCTCCCTGTGTCTGTGTGGGTTCTGTCCGGGTACTCTGGCTTCCTCCCACAACCAAAAACATGCACCAGGGATCAGGTGAATTGGTGACTCTAAATTGCCCATAGGCATGAATGTGAGTGTGAATGGTTGTCTGTCTCTATGTGTCAGCCCTGCGATGAACTGGCGACTCATCCAGGGTGTACCCTGCCTTCGCCCTAAGTCAGCTGGGATCAGCTCCAGCATCCCCCCTGACCCTTGCAAGGATTAAGGGGTAGAAAATGGATGGATGGATCCCTTTTTTGGCTCTAAAATGGCAGGCAGGAAGTGACAACCCAATTGGCCTCAAAATGGCCATTCAGAAACTTGTCACGAATATATACAGTCTATGGTTCTGCAGAAGTACAATGTTCCAGAACACAGTAGCAAGTCCGCCTGTGAATGGATAAAAAAAACAAAATGAAGGCATTGAATTTGCCTGGTCAACATCTGGACCAATTGAGTTTCTGTGACTGTGTTTCATGCTTGAACCTCCTCCCCCCAATGTGACTACATTAACACAAATCTGGAAGGAAGAGTGGAACAAGAGTGATGTGAAAAACTCATCTCCTCAGTTCGTACAAACACTTGATTGCAGTTGTTGCCGCCAGCAGTGGCCCAACCAGGTACAGTGGAACCTCAGGTAACAAAATTTATTTGTTCCGGCATCACGTTTGTTGAGCAAAAAAATTTGTTAGACAGGACCAGTTTTCCCATAGGAATACATGTAAAACAAATTAATCCGTTCCAAGACCCATGAAAACTCCCATATAAAGTGTGTATTACACACCTGTATGTGCACATTTATTCATTATTATTATTATTTGAAAAGGAAGTTATGTTAATTATCTGAAAAGGAATTCATGAAATTAGTTCTAAAAATGATTTAGAATGTATTTTTACCTTGGCTTATGACTTGGCAGTCTCTTCTCCTTGGCAGTGA
Source organism: Pseudamia nigra (assembly GCA_029823295.1). Classification (NCBI taxonomy): domain Eukaryota; kingdom Metazoa; phylum Chordata; class Actinopteri; order Kurtiformes; family Apogonidae; genus Pseudamia; species Pseudamia nigra. The sequence continues at coordinate 2,845 of JAQQAE010012287.1, read as the reverse complement.
TGAATGTCCTCCACGCAGCGTGTCAGCGGAGTGGGTCTTGGTCTGCTGTGTGTGTTTTTCAGCCCTACTGTAGGTCCCACACGCGTCCGGAAGGCTGTGTTTACACATGCTGGCGGAGGCTACTATTGTTAGCAGGTTGCTAGCTTAGTAGCTTTTGGTATTAGCACATGCTGTGGACCCTAGTTTCGGTACATGTGCTTGTAATTGAGCTGATTTTGTGTTATCGCCACTCGAGTAATTCTGGTTTAGTGTTGTGTGTAGCACTTGTTTCGTGGGCTGCACACGTTTTTTAGGCTTTTGTTTATCGATGTTGTCTGAGGCTATTGTTGTTAGCTGGTCGCTAGCTTGGTAGCATCTTGTATTAGCTAGCTAGCTACTAGTTTGGGTCGCACTTCCGGGACCGCACACTCACTTCTGGGTGTTCGATAGTTCACTTTCGGGTCTATCTCTTTCGTAACGTGATTTTTTTTTACGCTATATGGGACAAAATTTTGTTCAATTTCTTCTTCATAACCTGAAAATTTTGTTGGTAGAAGTGTTTGTTACATGAGGTTCCACTGTACAAGGCTTAGGCAAATATTTTTTCACACAGGGCCAGATAGGTTTGGATAGCCCTTTCCCTTCATAAGTGAAATCATCATTTAAAAACTGTATTTATTGGGCGTATGTTTGTCTAACATAAATCCTGCCACTAGGAGTCATATGCCTGTGTATTTCTAATGTCGGTTCCAAGCCTGAACAAATGGAGAGGGTTGTGTCAGGGATGGCATCTTCACGTACAACCTTGACCAAAAGAAAAATCTTCACTTCCAGTTGGACATGGTGAAAGAGGACATGCAGCTGGTTACCGTGGGAGAGGATAATGCAGAAGACAGGGTTAGATACAAGTAGTTCACCTGTTACGGTTTAACTCCCAGTTAACCTAAGCCTGAGCCTGTCCTCTACGCTACCAGGACATTCCCCCGTAACTTAACTACCTGTCTGGACCCTGCACGTGTGTTCAGGACATGAGTTATGTTCTAAGATAGCCCTGGATGTTGTGTTTTGCCCTATCCTGGTTCGGAAGATGCAGGTGTGTGTTTGCAAAACTCACCACAACATATCTGGTTCTGGAATCTGGCCAGCACAGCCCCGGCAATCGTCTCTCCGATGGTCTGTGCTTCCTTCCAGTGTCTCAAGCATATCAAATTGTGAAGCGCCTAGAGATAATCAGTGATTATGATTGGCGCTACACAAAATTGAATTGAATTGAATTGAATCCCTGCGCTAAGGTCGCTGGGTGATGTAGTTCAGAGTTTTTTACGGTGAATATATACAAATAGTGCCAGCATGTTATTTAAAAGTCGATCACTGGTCCGTAGATAAATGGCTCAGGTCTTTCCAGCTCTGCTTCCACTCAGAGCTGCTCTCCGCGGGTCACACTCTGTTCAGGTGTCTCTGAGTTCTGAATTCTCTGTGTTTTGAAGTCTCCTCCCACCTCTGTCCCAGCTGCTTAAATCAACTTTGTTACCCATTTCACTACACTGATGAGGGAGAGTTTAAAAACCACGCCTGCATCCTCCGAACATGCGTAACATCAATAAGTCCTCAAGCTGAAAACCCACACCTACGGAAACTAGCATCGTAATATCACCATTAAATTCAAAAGAATCTTTGTCTAATATTAAAATTTGTCTGACGATCTGAAACATTTTAAGTGGGTCAAATACACAAAAGTTACGAAATCAGGAAAGGGGGGAAATACTTTTTCATGACACTGTGTATGCTTGTGTACTGCAGAAGCAAACTATACGAAAAATACAACAACTTAAATAGATAAAATAACTTCATGACAGTGTGTGTGTCTTAAATGATACAGCAAATGAAATGTGTAAAAATGGACATAATTCAGTCATGCTCACAGTTTGTCAAATGTTTAAACTTGTGAGTTGGAATCAATGAATGTTTGACATTCAGGGTTTTGACTTAGATCCTAGTTCCACCGTCTGGATATTAAATTTTAAGTAGAAATATATCATTTGCCATAATTTTGGGGATTTTTTTGTCATCGTATATGTGTACATAATTTGGAAAATCATTCATACATCCAAAAACATTAAAAACCCAATCTTGTTACCATACGCTGGGAACCCACAGCAATCATTCGATGTGGGAAATCCGGCTCTGGCTTGCACCTAAACCTTATAAAGGGAAATCCCTGACATTTATGCCGGAGAAAAATCAGACCGCAACTCAAATACAGTCTTCAAAACGCTTGTTTATACAAATCCACAATCTAAAATCCATGCATTATAGATATACTGACCGTTACATTAAATCTAAAAGGTGGTTGATTAATTATTCTAGCTCCATAGACCTGTTTTGATTCTGTTTAAAGGGATTACGTGACCTGTTCCTGTTCCTACAAAATATGCCAGTCACATTTATAACTTACAAAAAATAGATAACGCTGCTCATAAAGATATGGAAATGGGAGAATTCAATACAATTTTATCATTTGCTGCATTGACAACAATAACCAATGGTATAAAACAAATGATATTTCACTGTTTCATATCACATCACCCACCCCAAATGTTTCTAGCTGTTTTTACTGAGTGTGACCTGACCAGTCTGTGTGTTTGTACGGCCCAGTGTCCCATTGAAGCCTCCGCTGTGTTTGTTCCAGGTCTAAAGTGAATGGGTGTGTGTTCTACCATCTGTGTCTACACCTTATTACTCCCAGTCAACCGTTCTGCCTCTAATATGCCAGACTTATTAGAATCTCCTCTTCCTCTTTTGCCCAATTTTACCGATTAACATTTCCCGCTTTATTTTCCCTCCTGCCCCCTGTCTTTCTCCCCCC
>JAQQAE010012286.1:0-13236 GCA_029823295.1 Pseudamia nigra | reverse complement strand
AACCTCTCTTATCTTTTTAAATGGGTGAACTTGCACATTTTTACATTTCCCAATACTTATTGTCCCCACTGTAGATCAGTACCTTATATTTGAACTACACTGAGCTGTAAATCAGTGATGCCGGTTACAGCAAACACTTACTGCACATTTAAAACTTGTTAACACACACATTCTAGGGCTATTGACTCACATTAACATACGCTGCTGTTTATAATGATACTACTGTATATTTAACATTTGATGATGTACTTTGCTGAGATTTTATTACCACTCTGAAAAGATATATTAGTCCAAATGTGTTTTTTTTTCAGGAAATAAGCTTTCTACAAAGGGGAGTTGACATTCTTAAAACTCTAAAACATTTCTTTAAGCGAAGGTGTAAATATTGTTGATTTATTAGACCAGTGTATGGTTCATGCCATAGCTGCCCTATATTAACAGTACTGTAATTAACAAACTTATGTTTATGTTTCTGTAATGACTAATCCAGCACTATGCTCAAGCTCCTAAATCAAAATATTTTATTGCTAAAATATAATAGTTGTTATCCATGATTTTTCAAATTTGCTGGTTTATAAAAAAGCAGAAAAGATAGTTTGGCACATTCATATTTTTGAATAAGATGCCAGATTATAGTTATTTACTTACATTCCTGAGCAGAAAAAATGTTTAGTGGTTGAATGTTATGGTTAATTACTGACTTCTCAGAGTAGTAGACTGTGCCAAGCTCAAATTTGGTCTAAAAACTCTAGAGTTCCCCATAACTGCTCACACTGATAAAGAACTCACAAAACAGAAGAGAAGCTATTCTGCATTGAAACAATTAATGATGGTGGATGGTCTTTGAGAGAAATACAGCAGGTGGTCTGATAAATTTATGGAGCAAAAAGGTTCAAAATTCTGCAAAAGTCCATTGTTTTTAGTCAAATAATGACAAAGCGGCAGCACCTAAGACTTTCTCAAACCCTGGCAAAACCCCGTTATTTATTTGAAATATGCATTTTTAATATGAAGCAACAAAGTATAACCAGTATGTCAGCGAGTATATGTAGTGTATCTCTTAGGCTGTAGGCTATCACTTTATAAACGTCTATGTCTTCTCCTTTCGGCTGCTCCCCTCAGGGGTCGCCACAGCGAAATACCAATGATTCACACTTTCTAAACGTGTATGTAAAAGACAGTAATTCCGTTTAAATGTGCGTGTGACACCTTTTCCTTGGAGTGACACATCAGATGATTTTTAAAATGAATATAATCCGCTTTAGTAGTTGATTGGGATTCCTGCTCATGTCCAAAACGTCATTCTAAACATGTCACACATGCACTATATCGAAATGATTTTAACACATTTGAAGCTGATTGGTGAGTGCAATACTTTTAGACAATAACTGATTAAGACGTTGTTTAAGTCTATTTAGAGTGAGAAGACTGTTTGAATGAGCTCATAGACAAATTTTAGAATGATTTTTTTTTTAGAATTTGATTGTTTTTACAGCAGTTTGTGCCTTTTCTGAATGAGTCTATGAAGGGAACAAAGGATAAAATCATCAAGAAAACAAAACAAGACACAAATGTGCAAAAATGAACAATATATTCAACAAATGGAAACAGTACTGACAAAAATGCTTGTTTATTGTAAGTCATTGATTGTGGTTTAAATCAAAATGGTCAATACAACAAAGTGAACAAAATAAGCAATAAAACGTTCAAAAATATTACATGAGAAGAACTTTGTAGCATTTGATGACTTGATGAGATGTTGCTACCATTTTCAATAGATATCAAAAAAGGGGAGTTCTCTGTTATTCTTAAAGTGTTGACTTCATAAAAAACCGGTCTTGTTTCACATTTCTTAAAACTAGATTCTACATTTTTTTTAAATTATGCAGGTTAAAAATAAAATAAAAAAGAAAAGTAGTTTGGAAAATGAAGAAATGGATGAATGAAGAACATTTGAAGTCAAGTTCAAACCACATGTGGTCGCTTGAGTCCCCTAGGTGTGTCAAAAAATTAAATTGAATTTTGAAACGAATGAAAAAAATATGCTGTTTGCAAAAGTGTTCAATCCATTTTATTGCTCATTTGACTTTTCTTAATTTTCTCTATAAAGAATAAAAACTGCATTTTTATTCCTTTTGGGTCCTTCTTGTTTGTTTTGTTATTTTGTTGCTTATTTAATTCATTTTTTAATTCCTTGATTATTATTGTTATTTTTAAACATCCTGACCATTCGGTCACTTTCTGTGCATTTTGTGGATTATTTTGTTTGTTAAACCTCGGTTCAGATACATCCTCGAGGTTTTCCTAAGGTTCCAGATTAAAACATAATCCCGCCACACACATCATGAATGAAGCATATGACAATTATGTTTTTTTTTACAGTACTTTGAAATTTATTCTGTTCATTTGTGAATGTAATAACCTGTATTTTTTTGGGGGTGGGGGGTGTACAAGGGGGCTAGAGCCCTTCTGAAACGGGTCTGAAACGCCCCTGGCTTGGACTAAATTTAATGAATGAATTTGAATGAAATGAATGTAAACTCTTTTATCTGAGGGCACGAGATGCACATGCTACTGATTTTAAAGAGGACGCCTGTGAACCCGGTGTCATACGCCGCACAGGCTCTATATACTTGTTGCTGGTGAAGCGGCCACACATGAAGGTTTTTCTCTCCTGTAGGGGGGGCGGGTGCGGCGAAACAACACGCGTTTGCCCGTGTCAATCAGTGAAAAAAGTCCTATCCCGAACGCGACCAGCGCTGACTCTTGTGTTGTTACATTGTAGCGGAAAGAATGTCGGAAAGGGCCGAGGATGACGTCAGGGGGGAGCTGCGCCGAGCGGCCAGGCAGCAGCTGAAGCAGCAGCAGATCCAGCGGGGAGAAGCCTCCACAGCAATGGCGACTGTTGCGGAGCGGAGATCCTTGCCTAGTCCAGAAATAATGCTGGGACAGCCTTGGAGCAACTGGGTCGACGCTGCCAAACTCCACGGCAACGACGGTGAGTTCCCCACGGCCCCGAATGTGTGCGTGGAAGCGAGGAAGAGCGCGACACTTGCCAGTCCTGTCCTTTTTTTGGCCGATTGCATGCAGTTTTTTGGTGGAATATGAAGAAACGCTACTGGTAGCAACAGCACGGGCAGGCAAGCAAGTGCAACTATTTATTTGTCTGTGTGTCGGATCGCCTCGTTTTCAGGTGCTGAATCGGAGGAAAGTTTCAAAGACTTCGGGAAAAATCGAGAAGCCATGCGTTTGTGCAGAGAAGGTGAGTGTTTTATCCTCTAGGGCCATTTGTGTATTTTGGTTCTGGGGCTTTGCACACATTGAAACACACATAGGTTCAAACACTTAACAATCGTCATTCGGCCAAAATGTGAACGTAGTGTAGATGAAGCGCATCCTGAGCTGACGATAGACAACCGGATATAATGAGTGTAGCATGTTTCTGTTATTCGTGCGGCAGTTGACATTTACATCTGTCCCTTAAAATAACTTAACCGATAACTGTTTAGACTCGCTGCAGTTAAACATAGATTCAGACGTATTAGTAGCGTTGTCATATTATGCCCGATGGTCTGATTTAATTGGACTTGGGTGTTTGTGACATTATCCACGTGTCTTTCCGTACAGAAAACCACCCAATCCAGGTCTCCCCTTTTTGAACCCAAGACAGTAGGCATTCATGCCACATTTTGAATGTTGTTTAGTCAATTTATGTAGTTTTCATAGAGAAAATAACAGTATTAACTGTGTGACTGCTTGGCACTTTGTCTAAAAGTGCAATTTTCTTCATGTAATTATTACATTTAATGCCAGTTTGTAGTAGTATGTAGTCAAACCACTTAAACCCAGACCAAGTCATAAGAGAGGGCAGGTACTGAGACCCAGTCAGGACCAAGACCAGACACAGCTAATGTGAGCACATTTTGTAGGTATAACACAGATTATGGTGTCATGGCTAAACTAGTTTATTTTCTTACCCAAACACAGAAATATCAATTATCTTTATATTCCTAAGTGTGTATTTTCTGCAGATCTGAAAACTGGATCAGCAGCTGGCAAAAGTTTTCACACCTAAAATATTGAAATTGCAGTGACATTGAGAAATCAGACCGTACCAAAGCAGTTATGGTGATATTCCCACAGCTGGTCACGAAGCAAACTTCCTAGTCGTCTTTGTCCAAGACTGAGAAGAGACCCTATGAAAATGCAATTGACCAGACTGAGATGATCAAAACGTGGTCGTCAGGACAATCCTTAGTACGACAGTACAATATGGCATCCTCCTCTGTAACCAGCTGCCACATCACAACTGCTGAGTAGTGGTTTGTGCCACATTGTTAAACCATGTTAATAAAAAGGGAGATATGAGAATAATTCTTCTATGTACCTTCTCACTAAAATGATGCATCTGTCCCATGAAATCCTTAAACACGGAATGTCCGCCGTTAAGAAAAGCAAATGACCCTCTGATGTCCTTGTACTTCTGGTCTCGGCTAATCATGATTTTGAAGGATAATGTTTATTCATTCTATAAAAGGGAAAAGGACAGTCATGAGGGAATAAAGAGAAAGGACAACATGTGACGTAGGTGGTCAAGCCAGCAGTGTCAGAACGTCACCTTTATTTAAAACCGTCGAATGGTGTTTTGGTGCTGGTATAGTTCTAGAAATGCCATTATGGCCATTACTACTACGCATTTTGTTTTACACACTTCCTGTTCTAAGTTAAATATTTGATTGAGTCATCTGGAAATATGAAATGTCACCTGTCTGATAAATGAATCAGTTTTGTCGCGACTGCCGTGACCTCATGTTGTGTGCAGGGTTAAAGTAGTATGCACATATAGACCAGTATAGATAATTTAATTTTTGGCACCCACAACAACTTGTAATCACTTTGCAATGACTCAAGGACACGAGACTGAAAGTGAAATGTGACCTTGTTCTGATAGTGTCTGGAAAAGACCAGACTTAGACAAAGACGTCCGTTTTTCGTAGCGGAAGCCTTGTTGTGAGTAAAGCAGGTTAGAGTGAACAGAAAGTGTTGTTCTGTTAGGAGAGAAAGTATTTGTGAATAATTGGGCGGAGAAGGGGCATTAATTAAGCAGAAATGGGTAGGATCTTCAGACTTAACCACCGCCATTAATTCTGGATTTAACAGCACAGTCGTTATGGTGTGCCTAATTGTCAGACATTTTTCTAATATAGGATCCATTTGATACTAATTTTGCTAATGTTTGTGAGGCACACTTTATCATATCATGTATTTTGTCATCTTTAAACGTGCAAAGGTTCAGAGCAGCAGGCACTTGTGGTTTTGGCCCATGTTTATGATGTCATCAGTGTGTGTCAACTTTTTTGCTTTCCACATGTTTCAGCAAAGGAAAGAGTTAATTGCTGCCTGTTTTTCAGGGCACTTATCTAATGTCACGTTTGCATCAGTCAACAATGTGGCCTGTGTGTATTACCTAGGAATTACACAATTTCTGCTAAAACTGTCAGAGGCTGGCAATGGCAAGAAGAATTGAGCTTTTGTATTTAATGCTCACTTTAAATTTTTTTTTTTTTTTTTTTTTTTAACCAGATGTCCAGAACATAAAATGATGGAAATAGTGTGAGAAATGTTAGACTGCTTACACTTTAGGTGGTGCCTGATAGAGTTGTGTGTTTGCTGCTATGATTACATGCATGAAAGTGGAGACATTTCTCAGAGCGTTTTCAGACTGACAAAGCGGTCATTTGACAATTCAAGGCGTGACAGGCAGTGGGCTTGAAATACAGCTGTCTTATGTCACAGCGTCTGTCTGTGACTTGTGTCATGAGGGCTGATCAACACATGCTGCTCGTGGCAGAAGTGTGTGCTCATACAATATTCCTCATACTGTGTGTTTCAAGTGGGGGTATTACAAGTGGATGACTACACCTCTCCACCATGACTCACCACCAGATTTCTCCTGTGGTGAAACTGCCATTCTGACACACACACAGATGATAAGCACACACTCATTGTAAAAATCCACGACACTCAGTATATGTTGAATTTACACTGTCTTGCATTTTCTACATTTACAGCTGTGTCGACACAGGGAAGGTAACTGGGAAATGTAGTGTCATCCACAGGTCAGATCGAGCCAGGTTGTGCTCTGGTCAGAGGCAGCCAGAGCTGCTACTGTTCTACTAAGATCATTCATCACTGCCATGGATGAGGATGCTGAAATTAACTGGAGTCGCATTCTCCTCTGTCTCATGCTCTCAGGCTCTGTTTGTTCTCCTCAAGCACAGGTCCGCTGCTCACTACCTCTTTGTCTCACTAAGGCCTCGGCCTGCTTCGCTGCTCCGTTTCTCTCTGTCCTTTTTTCTTTGTGTTCTGTTTGTTTCCTAGCTTCGCTCTGTTGTTCTCTTTCTCCTCTGCGGAGACTTCCTGTCTCTCACTGGCCTTTTCATGCCCTTCTTGAAGAAAATGGCAATTGATAATGGTGCAGACATTGTGGTGTTTGACCACCTTTCAGTTTATGCCATTCTAGCAGTAGAGTTCACTTGGTGCCAGTGCACTGAGAGTGGAATGGCAAGGCAATCTAGCCGAGCTGCCTCTTTGTTGTTAAGCAAACTGTTTGGAGAACGCTCAAAGTGAACAGCACCAGCAGTTTGTTTCATTTGACCTTGCTATTGCTCCAACAAGGAAATGCATTTGGCCTGTTTGACTGTAGAGCTCCTGGTCTGTTTTATTGAAGAAATACACAAAAGGTGGACATTAGTAGAAAGGCAAAAGAAAATTATTGATTTAGTAAATGTACCTGCTCTCATTTTGACTCAGCTGAAGTAATGGCACAGGAGAATGCCTGATAGAGAGTGGGATGAAAAATCCAAAAAGTTGCCCAGAACCTTGCAAACACTGCTTTTAATGGTTTGCACATCTGTGATTTGCAACAAGTGAATGCAACCCACTGTGTCTCATTTCGGCTTGGCTTTTCTTCTTCAGAGTAATCAGACTTCTTATGCACATGACGCCTGTGCCTTTTTGTTCTGCTTTTATATAAGTTGCATGCCTTTGTGCACTAACTAAAGACATTTGGCTTTACCCTTCACGGCAGACTCAAGATATTGTGAAAATAGTCTTTTTGTTCTGATGCTGTTGAACAACGAACTTAGTGTAGTGACTCTTAGACAATTGACACGCATTAAGGAGCATCAGTCTTGTCAATTCATCCACACAAGGCTTCATCTGACCTCCTTGAGTGGGAACCTACCAGATAGGTCCTTTTATGCTGCCTTTGCCTAATGGCCCTCATCCCATCTACACTGGCCCACTGATGATTGAAGAACCCTTGACGGGCCTTGCATAGTATGTGTTGGAGAGGGCCTCCACTTCTCTCCTCTTGTATCCTTTCCTCTGTTCATCTCGTCGTAATGCCCGAGGCAATCTCTTAATTAGCCTTCTTAATTAGGTGGTTTCTGGTTTTCTCTGCCACACTAAATTTTGATCAGGTTCTGGTGAGGAGCCTCACTTTCCTCTGTTTTTTTTTTTTTTTCATTCCTTAACATCACTTGTAAGGCGCTAGGGCTGATTCATACTTTTTGGATGAGTAGAGATGAAGCTTTATGCTCATAGGGTTCTACTTCATGTGCCTTCATTTTCACCGTGCTCCTTCTTGTTGTGCACCTGAAAATTGTACTGCCTTTGTAGCAGTACAGGAAAATCCTGATCTTTGTGTCCTGCAGCAAGTAAATGGATATCCTTAAAGCCATATGTTCCACTTTCTTTTCGTTTTCCTTTCAGTGAGTGTTAGACAGAAGTCCTACTCTGAAGTAGAGCTTCTGTCATGACTTCAGAGTAGTGCCAGAAGTAGTGAAAGGAATTAGCTGTCGAGAACTGTTACAGCTGTATGTGGCTTCAGCTGTTATCTTGTTAGGCATAACCTGTTTTACATAGAGTGGGTTTCAGATTAAAATATTCAGCATTACCTTCTAAAGAATATCCAACTGTTACTTTTACTGCTGTTTCTTCAACTTTTCCATTTTTGTTATAGCTGTGCGTCATAATTACTTACTGAAATTGAGTATACATTTTACATTAATTTGTTTAATGTGTAGCGTTCACTAGTGAATGACCTGCTTTAAAAATGTAAATAGTCATTTAGACCTGAGAAGAACGAGGCCAGGGTCCATCAAGTATAACATTGTCATAGAATCCAGGACCATAAAATAGAAGAGTAGACAGAATCTGTCCTTTAGGAGAACACATATTAGACTGCTGCTCCATGACAGAACATTTTAAACTAAGCTTTAGAGAAAATTGAACATGATGTGACGATTGGACCTTTTTCTTGGTTCATATCTCTAGGGAATGTTGGCCATGATGGATGTTAGTGATGGATAGTTTTTATTTTTTTTCTGGGCATGGTTTATATGTTGACATCATAGGTGACCCTTTTCCCCCTTGTATGGCCTACTTATGCAAATTGGAATTAGGCTATCTTGAGATACTATGGTGTTGACAATGAATGATGCATATTTCAGGGTTTGCTGCCAAGTGAGGCACTGTTCAACATCCGGTCTTGTTCATTTGCATTTATGTTACTTGCTCTCTGTCTTGTTGATTTCCCTGTTTATACAGACATGCCCATTTTTGGCCAGTGTCCAGCACAAGATGACTTCTACCTGGTGATGTGCAGCCACTGCAGTCAGGTGGTGAAACCACAAGCCTTTCAAGCACACTATGGTAAGTCTCTCACACATGCACACAAACATATACATGCTTCTGAGAACAAACTTGTACTGGTGGTGGTAGTTCACACATTACCACCCTCTGCTACATTAGTACGCCCTCTGCCTTTGTATTCCTCAGCAATCTCCTTTTTTTTCCTCAGCCTGGCAACCTGAGAGGGGGACACTACAGGCTTTGATTTCTTTATTTATTTATTCCACTGTCTCACTTGTGTGTGTTTACAGATCCCTTGTTAATATTTGATGTGCCTCTCAGTCGTCCCAGTCATGTACTGCTTTAACACGCACAGCTCAGATTAGATTTCTAGTTTTGCTAATACTTCAGCAGTGCATGGATTTTCACTGGCGGGTCACCAGATCTTTGAATCGAATGCTCAGTAACTAACTGAATTGAAATTTTTTTAAACAGTATTCTTTTATGTATGAAAGTTTCAACATTTTGAAGAAAGTCAGTTTGTGAAGATAGACGAAGTGAAAGTTTGTTCCTATGACGTTAAGATGACACTAATGAGAAACTTGCATTTAAAACTGATAATAATTTCTAAAAAATAATTTGAAATTATTATGTCTAGTTCACATTTTTGTGGAGCAAATTGTGTCCTTGAGTTCAGGGGTGTATGTTGTCCAGAGGCATTTACAGCGGGCCAGGTCAGCCACAAGAGGGAGGTACAACAGCAGCTGGTATGTACAATTGCCATCCTTTGTCAGCATCCAAACTTGGTAACCTTACTCCGACACTCTTTAGTAATACAGACTAGCAAACATTGGCGGTACAGTACCCATGAAGAGTAAATGTATTCAGAACCTTACAGTTGGTGGATGTGATTTACCTGAAAGAACCTGCTTCCTAAAGTGAACTGTAGCGTCACATGTGGGGCCACCTTTGCCCTGGTTCAGCTGTTTTGAAATGTGTTGCTGGCATCACATTCAAAATGGGTAAATCATTTTCAAAAAATAAAATATCCCACTTTGAGTATTTGATATGCCTTCGTGCTGTTCACTGAAATAGGGGTTTCCATGTTTTGTTAATCATACTCTTTTTTTTTTTCCTACATTTTAAACAGTGGCTCAGCTTTTTTGGGAAATGGGGTTATGTAAGCCTTTTTAGTGATAAATAACTTAGTATGATGGATGAAGTGTTTGTTGGGGATGGACATTTCAACGAAATATACAATTTCACAATTACAGGGAATATATCATATTACAGTGATACTCCAGCGAACTACTTTAATCCGTTCTGGCGTCGCATTCATTGGCCGAAACAATCATTAGCCGGTGCCAGTTTTTCCATAGGAATACATGTAAAACCAATTAATCCGTTCTGGACCCACAAAAACTCCCATATGAAGCATGTAATACACACCCGTATGTGCACATTTATTCATTACTATTATTTTTTGAAAAGGAAGTTATGTTAATCATCTAAAACGAAATGCATGAAATTAGTCCTAAAAATGATTTTGAATGTATTCTTACCTTGGCTTATGACTTGGCAGTCTGAATCTCCTCCTGCAGCTTGTGTCAGTGGACACTGGGTCTCTTGTCTGTTGTGTGTTTTCGGTGCGACGTCCCGCATGCGTCCGTAGCTGACGCAGCTCCAGACACCAGAGCTGCCGGCTGTAAGCACAGCTCCAGCATGTTTATGGCTACTGTTGTTAGCTGTAGAGGCTACTGTTTTTTAGCTCACAACGTCCACAGTTCCGGGTTCACTGTTGTGGTATTAGCTCTGGCTGTGTTGTTAGCCAGCTCTGGAGTGTTATTAGTGCTGGTTAACGGCGCAGCTAATAACACTAATAACCGGAGCTAATAAGACTTCTTAGCTGGCTAACACCACGACACTGGGTCCAGTGCTGTGGGTCCAGGCCACAGCACTGTTAAGGAACAGGTGTGTAGCAGAGCCATTGAGCTAATCGCGGTTAGCAGTCAGCCTTTTACATCCCGCAGGAGCTTTCACATGTTACTGTGTTGACGGTTTACATCCGGGCGATGGTTCACTTCTGGGTCCATCTCTTACGTTACCCCAATTTTTCCTGTTAGTCAGAACAAAATTTTGGCCGATTGTAATTTTTTTTTTTTTTTCCTTTGTTACCCGGATTTTTTGTTACCAGAAACGTTTGTTAGCCGGAGTACCACTATATCACTATATAGCAGCTGATGTTGCCTTTCTAAACATTTTATCACAGTTTTAAGCTGTGACTGGTTGACAGGCAGCTGTGAGTATGCCTTGATTATCTAAATCACTATCTGACAGTTATTCAGCTGTCTGTTAAAACAGCAAAACTACACAAATTCTGAATTACAGAAAGTATTTTTTTTTTAAATCGATTTACTTAATTAAATGTGTATGAAACATATATTTAGGTAAAACCTCTTATCTGTAACGCTACTATTTCACCAGTTACTGTAGGTATTTGTTTTATCATAGTGATGTGTTGATGCAAATTGCTGACTTAGTTTCTGTCCAGTCTTAAGTGGTGGAGATTAAACAGTCTCAGTCATAAGTGTGATTGTGTGTTGATGCTATGAGGCATGGCCAAGCAGAGTAGCTCAGCTCTTGCTGTGATTTTCCTCTTTCTGAGATGTTATCGGACGGCCCCATGCAGCGTTAACATGGGGCAGAGGCACTGATCTCAGCACAGTAGAGATGGTCTCAATATGATTTTAGAATGTTTGTTTGAGCCCATCTGTCTTCTGTTAGGTGTTTGTGCTCCTCGGCTTAAGCTGTTCCCAGCAGGGGTGACGTTCACCGCAGAATGGGAAGTTGCAAGCTTGGCTGCGCATTTATGCATTAATTTATGAAGAAATCTCAGCTCCTCACATTTCTACTTCATTGCCATAGCTTTGCAACATACAAATGTACTTTAAACTTATGTGGGAAGATCTAAAACATTGTTTATTTGTGCCCCAAAGTAATTACTATTTCTACTAGACAAACATGGTGCCTGTGTTGTAAAGCTGTCACACTTGTTTTGTTGATGTTTTCACTCTCCTACAGCCAGGGATTTCCCTTAGCGCTGAGCCAGTTGCTTGACAATGTGAAAGAAGATATTAAAGCTCCTCCTCCTTCATGATTCTGATGTTTTGCTGTTTTTTTTTCATTTTCTTGACTGTCCTTGTGGGCCACTTGTGTTGGCTCTTTACTCTTTGTGTTAATACCGTGTGGATAGAGCCACACTGGGGTTTCCTGATGTGAGTTAGAGTGTGCAGGATGTGCAATTGATTGTGACCAGGACAGGGAAAGGCAGAGCGAGAGGGTGGGGAGGAGTGAAAGAGAAGCTGTTTGGCTCTTAGGAAGACGGGAATCTAACTGGAGTGAATGGGTGTGCACAGAGAAGCCTGTAGTTGAGAAGCGGACATTTCTTTCTGTCTCTGACAGTTTGGAAGGATCTGAACAGTGTAAAGGAGTTTTTTGTGGAACACAGTGATTGAGATTGGGAGTGGCACCTTTGTGAGTGCATGTGCACTGGTATCCCCTTCACTGTTTCTGCAGTAACAAGCTTGTTTGCAGCTCACCTGTTGAGACTGAGTCTTGGCCTACAGCCCAGTTCCCAGCTGCACTATGGGGTTCACTCATGTGGCAAGGTGTGGGTCTGGTTAGCGAACCTTCCACTGTTCTGTCTTCCAAACGGACTACTTCCACTCACACATTGGCATGTGCCACTGGCATTCATTCACTCTTTGCCATTTTGCTCAGGTGCAAACTAGTGCTGAGCAATTGTAAACTGTATATCATCATTGTGATAACAATGTTCAAAAACATTCACATCATTTAATACATCACAATGACACGACAACACAGGCTGCAGAATCACTCTGTTAGGGAAATGTAGTATGTTTAAGAGTCCTATGTGGTGAAGGAATATATAATGACAAAAAAAAACATTAAAAAATAACTGCAAAGCACTCAGAGGGCGCAGACCAGCAAGCAGCTCATTTCTACCAATTTGTTTAGCACCTTGGGTTGTGGGGGTTCATGTTGTGCTTCAGTCTCTTTCTGTCACATGTCAACTGACTCCTCTTCACAGAGAAAGGTGTTAAAATGTCTATAATTCACATTTCTTTCACTCGCATAGTTCATTTGTACTTCTATCAAACTCTCATTAGCCACCGTTAGTGTCATGAACGGGTTGGAGTGGCTAGTGACACTGGTTACAGCAGAGCATTGGCTGTGGGTCGCCATGTTTAGCTTAGCTTCTCATCCCATATAGCAAACAACTTTAGCTTGGTTTAGCTTAGCAGACGGGACTTCAGCATCTCGAGAAGCGCAGACTTTTATTAAGTAGATGAAAGAAGACTGCATTGCACACAGCCTGGCCAAAAAAAAGTCGCCACCAAGGTCACACCCTCTAATATTTAATTGGACGCCTTTAGCTTTGATTACAGCACACATTCACTGTCGCATTGTTTCAATAAGCTTCTGCAATGTCACAATATTTATTTCCATCCAGTGTTGCATTAATTTTTCACCAAGATCTTACACTGATGATGGTAGAGTCTGACCGCTGCGCAAAGC
>JAQQAE010012285.1:0-13236 GCA_029823295.1 Pseudamia nigra | reverse complement strand
AACAGTGGGTAGGGTAGAGACAGTTGGAAAACATGCAGGGACACCGGCCCTCAGGACCTGGAATTGCCCACCCCTGCCATAGAGCGACAACGAGGGCGCCACTGCCAACTACTGCAGTGGATGTGCAATTACACTTAATTCTAGTACAGTACGGCAAAAAACCATGTTGCCCAGAGTTACACTATTTGAGAAGCACTGCGTTAAGGCAATGTATCCATGTAGCCTCACCTCCATTTTCAATGCTAAGAAAGAGACTGATGTGAAAAATACAAATATATCATTGACAAGAGCTGTAACACTGTTTACACCAAAGAGGTAAACTTTTCACCTCCATTTTCAATAACATTGTACACACATCATTTTCAGAAACATTTTCATCTACACAAATCGGCTTAAGTACGCCCTCAAAGACCAGCATGACCATGACAGCCTATAGGTGACAGTGTAACAAGACACAAAGCCATAATAGCCAATCAGAATCCTGAAATAAATAAATAATAAATAAATAAAAACTATGCAACTTCCTGTTCCTGCCCAAGTCAACATAGCAAACATGTTGAGACATTCCTGGACCAACAAAGAACTGGACTTGCTCCTAAATATTTGTACGCACACAAACAAGAGCTCTACTTAACAGCACCTATGATGATCTTTACAGTAACTAGTGATGGGTAGATGAGGCCTCATGAAGCCTTTCAACACATTGCAAAACTGTATCTGTACTGTGTCAATACTGTGTCACTGAATACTGACACCTGCTGGACCTTAAAAATCATTACAGAGCAACCTAGTTGACACTGATTTGATGACTCAGTATATACAATAATATAATTAAAGTTATTGTATTTTATAATGTATTATTTCATATCTTAATTTAAATTCAAAATATCTTGTATATTTTTAGATATAGTCAATAAATAATGTGAACCTGTGTCATAATGTGAAAATCAAACTGAGAATGCAATTTTGCTTTTGTACTTATTGAGGCAGGGAGGGTTTTTTTAATTCACAAATTTTTATTCAAAAATATAAGTGTTTCCAGCATTTTGGCTTTCAGTCTGTTTCTTTTATTGAGGCAAGTTCTCCAGCTTTGGAGAACACACGCTCAACATGGTACTGATGATGCTGGAGTGCATAAAAACTGTAGAGATAGTTGGAAGAGGCTGGGATAAATATTTCTGCGGCTGGCCCAGTCGACAGATGCGCTGCCTTATACACACAGTTTGAGTGACTCGATCACAACCCGAAACAGAGCGGTGTATTGGTCACATGACTTTTTTCTTAAAGCAATACACGCACCTGCATCGACACGGGGTTTCGCTCTATGAGCTCGACGCATGCGCCAACGCGTCAGTGTTGCCGGACCCATCACTAACAGTAACCAAAGATGGGGTGCACAACTGACTATGCGTTTGTCGCATACTGTGACATTCTGGCCTCTAAAATTTCCACTTGGGCCAGAGTTTTCAGAAATAATCAGTGACCTAAACTGGAGTTTTCATTTGGTTGACAGGTAAAACAAGAGAAAATATTTTTCCAGACACCTGGCTACATGTGTGCATGGGATAAGACTTTGAAACAGTAAGTCTGTAAAAGGCTCTGTGTTGACCAAAAGAGTATAGTCTTTGATTCTATGTGTAAGGACTTACCTCCTATTTTTAGCTCCTGCAGGTTACCATTGTACTGGGAACAGTGGAAGAACAGACGTGCCTGACGTTCAGAGCACTGGATGAAGCCGTAGGAGGTGAGGAGTTTCTCAACTACACCCGTCTCCCTGATGCCAGGACCCGTGCCGTTGGCATACGCAGTGTGGCCATTGTTATGGAGCATTCCTGGGTCAAAACTCATCTGGAGAAGATGAGAGAACATTACAACATAGCCGCAAATGTGTGGAAGCAAGCAAAAAAAAATACTAACAATCATAATAAAAAATTGGAGGCTGCGGTGTTTGATGCCAACCTTAAAAACAAAACATAACATGCATATATGTATAGCACACAAGGTGGGGAGGAAGAGAAGCAAAACTACTTTACAGATTTCTGTGGCTCCTACTGCCATCAATGGAGCAAACCTCTGATGATACAATGATGATTGAATTACAAGTTGATTTATTCCTTTAACTGCACAAGTGAGGAAAAAAAACAAAAACATGCACACAATGGTGTTTTCGGATTTGCACTTCATGGTTAGTGTCATGCACTAACTACTCCATTTCTTTCTTAGTGGGTTTAGTCCTAAATCAGCTGGACACCTTAGTTAAGTGTCCCAGGTTCCATGCAAATCTGGTCTAAGGGACATCGTTAAAAAGCTCTTCATCTTCCTCCAGCAGCAAACCATAATGGAACTGACCGACAGAAAAACACTCAATCTGCCAGAACACCTTTAAAGTTGTGTATTGACTGACAAACCATGCCATTATCTTAAGTAGGGTGACAACAGCATCTCACACGGCTGTTAAAAGTCAGCGCGAGCACTGTCGGACATGCCCCCTTACTGATCTCTGATAAAGGGGGGTCCGCTTGTGTTTTTTACTTCCTGGATGGGGGTGGCAGGACATGGAAGAAGAGCGAGGGATAGGCACAGGGCCAGTGGAGCGTGATGGGACAGGACCAGTGTTGCGAGCCACTGGGGGTTCAGAGGAGCCTCGTTCCATTTCGGACACAGTGGAGAGGACTTGGATATGCTGTTGAGAGGAAGCAACAGCTTTGAAGAGGAGGCTGAATGTAATCAGGAGAAATTAGGCTGGGATCCACCACAACCGACCTTTTGTGGCAATTATTTAAATGTTTAGAGGTGATCTAACATTAAGCTGTAAAACTACCGTATCTACTACACCCTGCTTCTTGGAAAACCATCAGAAGTCAACTACAGAAGATCCCAACAACATAGTCCAGGTAGGGCTGTGTAACCTTCCATATTATATCATATCATTGATGAACGTGACATGAACAGAGTTTCAGAATTACACATACCGCTTCATTAGTGTCATCCAAATTGCCTTACTTTGTTTGAATATACCTCCTCCTTAAGTGTTTTTTTTTTTCAGCATTGTACATTAATACGGAAGACATCCAAACTGTGGAACAACATGTATGGAATTATGTAGTTTTAAAAAAAAAAAGTGTTAAAAACAACCCAGAACATATTTTATATTTCAGATTATCCAAAGTAGCCACACGTAATTATGTACACTCATGGTATTCTCTCATCTTGACAGTCACCTGGAACAGTTTGCGTTCCTTGCCAAGAGTTAATTTGTGCCATCTCTTGCCTTGTTAATGTGCTTTAGATTTAGTCTTTATCTTGTGCAGAGGAAGAGTGGGCACAGAGTAAACCGATCAGTGCTACTACAACTACTGTACAAATCTATAATAGGGTCTCCTTACATGAGTTTTGTTTGCCATGTTATGGTTTTGTTCAGTAGTTGTTGTAGTGCCAACATACAATAATATTGACAAGTGATGGTGTAAAGCACATTACGAAGGAAAGAAATGGCACAAATTAACTCATCTGTGAATTGCAAAACATTCCAGGTGACTCCCTCACAAATAAGACGAAAGAATGCCATAAGTGTGCAAAGCTGTCAAAGCTAAATCTTAGTGTAATTCACTATATAATACCATTCATAAACGACTGGTAGTGTATATCTACAATACAAGTGCTTGGTTAGTCCAATCTAATCATAAATCTCTTCAGGTTAATGTTAAAAAAAAAAAAAACCCTGGATGAAAAAAAAAAAAAAAAAAAAAAACATCTGAAACTTCAAAACAATGAAGAATTACAATAACTGAGATAGTGAATGGAGAATTCTATTGATTTGGTGCATTAATGTAACAAGAAAGGTAAGAGTATTTACCAGTTTTATAATAGTAATCAGACATGTTTGACTGCGAAGTATAGGTACACTATATAGACAAAAGCATTTGGACACCTGACTGGTGAACCTAGAGAAATGTGGGCATCCCTTTCCAAATCAATAACAATCCTTACCAAATCTGACCTGTTGATAAGCATTGAGGAACATAAATTAATCAGCAAACACAATAATCAAGAAAACGATCAAAAAATTAAAAAAACATTTTTGTTAATGTTCATTTAACTCACAGATGTAGCGCTAATGACCAAAAATATGGAACAGCAAGAGATAAGGATTTTAAGAGATATCCAAGTTCCTTTGTGTCCAACAGTGAGGTATCCCAGTATTTCTGTCCATATAGTGCATGTACTTGAATACAATGTCATTATAGTCCCGTGTAGCGTAATGGTCAGATGCTGAATACTTTCATCCATACAGTGTTATTACAGGAAAACAATGCGGCCATCACAGATGTATGGACAACGGTGTTTACTTGATTATATGAGCAGATTTGTTACTTCAAGCTAATAGCTACATATAGCACTAACAACAGCAAATAACTAGGGTGAAAAATGCTTGTCCAAATGTCTCCAAAAACAAACACTGCAACTACTGTACACTTTAAGACGTGAGAAATATAGTTGTTCTCCAACTGTGGATCATGATTCTGCCAGGTTGAGAGTCAAACACAAAACATACCACAACATTTAACCTTGTACAATTTGACTGAATAAAAAGGTTGGTCTGTAGTAGCATCTAACAAGAAACTCTAAAGAACAACCTAGGCTATTAAAAAAGAAAACTTAACTATTAGGGGTGAAGCGCTTCAAGTGCAAATGCTAGGCCTCGAGATGAAGCAAAAAATTAGAATAAAAAACTAAGTGGAAAGATTCAGGAAATGCAAATGACAGGTCAAATAGCAATGCATCTACAGTGGACAGAGTCGGTGATGGGTTATGGGTTATGAGGGGGTCCCAAAGCAGCCTCGTCTGGCAGACCTTGTGCTGCACTAAAAAGAACTAGTAAAATATGTGATCCATTGATTTTTGGCATGAGTATCGCACACAGAATTTGTGTCTACACATTTAAATGGTTTTAAAAAGCCCCAACATTCATATAGGAGTTTATCTTCATGTGCAAGTGAAGGATTTAATGAAATGGCTATGGTTCGATCAATATGGTCATGTTTTTCCTCTCAATGACCTGATAATTTTACCAAGTTTAGTCCATGTCACAGTTAGAGTAAGGCTTTACAAAAAAGATACCAAGAGGAAAAAAACAGCTTGTCAAAAAATTTCCACAATGCCAAATTTGCTGTAGTCTATTAATCGCAGAACACCACTCACCCTGCAACACTAACTGAGCAGAGGCTGGTCTCGGGAGCCCGAAAAGGGATGGAAAGAGGTTAGGCCATTCACAGCAAGAGATGCAGGGCAAGGTGGGTGGATGGGTGTTCGATGGGGTGGGGAGTGGGGCACGTAGAAAAGAGGTGGGAAGGTGGAACTTACGGATCGGCCATATGGTGAAAGGCTGAGTCCGACAGGGGAGGTGCTGCTCAGGTCAGCGCTAACAAACGCGGTGGGTGGCGACGCAGGCAAGGTAAACTCAACAAAGCCTTTCCAGGGGCTGCCCATATTGTCCCATAAACTCGAACCAAACTTGCTTGAGCACTTGCTGAACTTGAGTATATTTTTTGTTTTGTTTTTTTTTTTTGCTTGACTGTTAAATATTTTTGTATGTAACCACCCAATGATACACCGCTGGATGTCTGCAAGGGTGAAGAAGAGGAACAAACACAACGGGTGAGGCAGACAGGTCAGCCAGTGTGCCAAGTGTTACAAACAAAGGAAAAGAGCTGTAGGGTTTTATCCCTATGGAAGGAGCTGAAACGGCTAAAAACAATAAGAATGACGCTATAAATCGACAGAATAGGGAAAAAACGTGGGCTGTGTGTGGTCAGGCCATCAAATCATTTTTTGGCTAAATTAAATAAAATGCTTCGAGGTGGTAGTGGTCCATCATCTGCAAATCTATAAAGAACAAACTTTAAAAGGAATGACTAAACCATCTATTTAACAGTAAGATTATCAAAATCTCACTCATTCTATGTTGGGAAGTGCTAATCATGTGCTGAAAGCAACAGCACACTACAGCCATTTCTCAAAGTCAATGAGGCCATTTACATGACCATAACTCGATAACAAGGAGCAATCAAATACTTGTAGTAATCAGATCTGATGTGTTTACATGCACTTCAGAAATGCAATAACTGCTAAACCCTGGTTTACATGTTTCAGAGTACATACATGGGTAGTGACGTTAAGACTGCAGCTTTGTGTTATTTTCAAAACATTCCGTATTTCCTCTCAGCGAGGAGATGGAGAATGTTGGTTTTTCCATTTTATTTAACAAGACATTCATCTCTTCTTCACAACAGAAGTGACTCTTGACTTTCCACTACTGCACACCTTGTTTGTTGCCCTTTTCTTCCTCTCACTGACTACATGACTTCCAATTTTAACAATTTTTTCGACAGATGCGCAGATGTAAGAATGAAATATATCAGATTAATGGGTATACATGCACAAAGACATCGGAGGTAGAAATCCACGTGTGTTAATCCGAATTTCCCATAATTGGATAACTGCAATTATCTGATAAAGCATATCAGATTATGCTGTTTATATGATCACTTAAGTAATCTGACAACTCCAGAAATCCAATAATGATCAGAATTTTAGCACGCATGTAAACACACTCAATGATCCTTCGGGTCCACATGACAAAAAAAATTACTGATCAATACATGCATGCATTGAACATTCTAGTGAATGCAGTTTACATATTTGACCCCCCCCCCCTTTTGTGGTTCAGTAAGACATAGTATCAAAAAAGTAGCTATATTATTCATCGTGGTCTGACATTGGTTTATAGATACTTAAATATAATAAAATATCCTACAGTACTCGCATTTATATCCATCCCGCACCAATAAAGCAGTCACTTTGTAGCATTTTTAAATGTGTGCATGGTGGTGTGGGTGCATAAAAAGCAGATGATCCACAAATGAATCCCTCAAATGTAAGGCCTTAGTCCTTTCGCATTCTGGAAACTGGAAAAAAAAAAAATCCTTCAGTGAAGTTTGTGTAAATGAAACCTTGCAGGATGCTTCCTTGACTTTGAGAAACACCTAAAGGTCAATAATAACCCAGGCCTGAAGCAACTTATTTCCCCTCCCTCTAGCTCAAGTGTGCCAATCAGTGACATCAGCTGTTCCAAATGAACAATCACCACTGGGTCAGTACTCAACTAATGTTTGCGAGTTCAACCACTTATGAGACCACAAATCCAAGTATATTTAAAAAAAAAAAAAAAAAAAGTTAAAAATATCCAGTTACATGTTATCTAGTGAAGAAAGCAGGAGAAATTCATACTTTATGTTCAGAAATGATAGTAACCACCTTTGCATTACTGTGCAAATGACCACAGCTGGACAAACTGATCACGAATTACACAATCTGTGTTTGTACATCTGATATGTAGGTTAATGTGCACAAAGAGCTAATTTATACATAAGGTTCAGAATTCTGCTGTTTAGCTGATTTGTTCTCAATGGAGAGAAAATTTCAGTACTTTGAGGAAAGGATGTCACCAAAAGACACAGCACTTATTCAATAACCACAGTAACATGACAGGCTTCATGTTAGGGACTACAGAGAAAGACTCACCTTTCAATTGTTGTCTTGATTACTATGTAGTTCTTGCAGATCTCTTCACGCACACAGTCGAACACACACACTTATTACAGGTTTCTGGCACAAGTTCTAGATGGTTGCATAAAGCCAAAAATGGGGAGAAATCTAGCACAAAAAAGGCAAACGCAGGTGCAATAACACTGCTTAGAAAAAATATAATGAAAACAGTGGGAGGAGAAGAGGGAAGGGGAGAGTAGGGAACTATGGGGGGAAAAAAAAATAGCAGATAGCAGCCCACTCCACACACCGGTGGTGAGTCGGTGGTGTGGTGAGGATGAGGAGGGCTAGGAGCAGCGTTGGGACGTGTGCTTTGTCAAAGCTGTTGAGTAGGCACAAACTTCTGGTTTCAGATCAGTTAATGTCAGAATATGCTTAGGCATAGGATTGCTTCTCTTCCGCGTATTTCAATTGGGTGGACGTGCGTCTTTGGTCGTTTCAGGATTTGGTTACTTCTTGTGTTCTAAACATTTGAAGTGATCCTTTTTCCACGTGACTTCCGTGTTGCAACTTTTTGCTTGTTTGGGAGGTTTATCTTCAGTTTCCTTGTTGTGATCTGAACTTGAAGCAGTTGCGGATGGTACAAAAATTCAGTTCCGTTTCACTTCATACTGTGGGGGAAAAGCATACTTGGTTAGCTGTGTAGAAGTGTTCTCTACAACTTCATATTGTCAGTTGCTATTCATGTAGACAATTTTTTTCCAAGCCCATCACAAAGAAATAAGGCAATGGAAACGCAATATGTCTGCATTTAATATCAAGTCATCAGATGCTTACATAAAAACAGTTAAAATCATGCTGAGCAGATTCATAACCCCCCCACCCCCACTCAGTGTAAAAATAGGTTTTCCTCCGATGCCTCTGGATACAACCCACAATGCCAGGCAGCTGACTACATACAGCAGGCAAGGCTGTGGATCAACAAGTCCTTGTCTGTGGTTTCAGTTCAGGCCATGGTATTTATGGCACTGAGGCTGTCCACTTTTTCAAAATTAGATTACAGCTGTTTTGCACATTTCCCTGACATATCTTAATGGGCAGGTAAAGTCCTGCTAACCAAATGAATAAAGTTGTGTTTGTCTTGTAGGTTGCTAAGTTTGGTCAAGAACATATAATCTGAACTCTATTTCTAAAAGGAGTAGTGCTGTACTAAATACCCTGCTTTGAAAACAAGCTGGCTGAGCCAGCCAGGAAACATGATATCTATTCTGCTGCAAGTGTGTTGCAATGACGCCCATCACACATACTTCTTGGAAATCTAAAATATAATGCTGTAAAAAAAAAAAAGCTCCAACTGCATTCCTATCAGTACAGTAGGGACCTCAGGAGAAACTCCGTGCAGTCTTCATTACCAAACATTAAAATCACTACCACCTGAGTGGTGTATGGTCACTTACAAAGCTTGCATTAATACTAAAAAGGCAAAGAACTAAAGCTATATATCCCCGTGGTGGTTTAAACAAAGAAGTCAGTTATTGCAAGAACTGGATAACTGGGTTAAAGGTTGAACAGGAAGAGCAGAGAAAACAACTTTTGGAGGACACGGGCTTCTCAGCGTCTTTTTTACAGCTCAGTGACGCAGGAAAGTAAAAAAAAAAAAAAAAAAACAACACTCCACCCACTAAACCACCCGCACCGATTGGTCATTTAAACACTTTCTAGTAGGTGCTATATAACAGTTAGAGCTTGGTAATCATTATACCGGAAATGTTTTGACAACTCGATATATTTACGACAAACTGTTCATGACGCCACTTGAATGTCTCCAGGGCGTTGACGGCATGACCCTGGTCCACACACCAGCTGCCCCGTCAACACCGACATGTGACTCGACTGCCTCAGCTGACACAGGCTGAAGGGCCTCGACCAACACGCTGCGGCACCGCTGTAGATGCCACACATCCAAGCTGTGGACTACATGTGTCAAGACTCCAGATTCTGTTTCACGCAGCTCATTATTCTTGATATTGTATAATACATGCAGTTTAACATATGCCTCGTAGTTTTTAATGACCTTGTGTGAACAAACCACACTGATTAGCATCGTGCTAACGCTAAATGGTAAACAGTGCCCTCGGGTGTTTCCGACACTAAACCTCCGCCATCACCGGGGCATTACAGGGTAAAATATTTTGTACTTAATTGTCAAAACACATGTGGGTTAAAATCTCCGATGTTCACACGAAGTTGGGCAGCGATCCACGTTATTCTTGTGCACGAAGGAAAGCTTAAGTCTTCATCAAAATGTGTTAAACGTGTCATAATGTCGCTTCATCGTATATTCACTGTAACTATACGAGACATACAAGACTTTATCTTAAATAAAAATCAGCACCCAAGTCAAAAGTGAGCATTTTCTTTTATTTCTTTCCGTGTTGTGGGTTACTGATCCATGTATTGTGTCCGCAGACTTGTGTAAGAATCGATACGACACTGACAAGAGAAGGTGAGACACTACGTGTAGACTCACATAGGATTAACATACACCAACACAGCCACATGTTCACTTTCAGCTCGCGCTGACACTGAGACGAGCCTCAAACAATGATGTCCGCTACAACAGCACGAGGACGGGACAACAAAGAAGTGCGACACGCAGCCACAGTCAGGGGCTTCCTCTCTGCAGCTGTCATGTCTCTTACTAAACGTCGGAACAACTCCACAGGGCTGTTACCTTTGTTATATTCTGAGGCGTTATATAGAAATTATGGTTTGTTGTAATTTGTATCGTTAACAGCGTAGTTAGGCCGTTCGTCATGCTAAGCGGCTAACAGCGGCTTCAGTTTTCTAGCTGTGGTGATTTATGGGAAGGAAAAATACGGCTGCCCCCACCCAGGCCCGGTTTCTGCGTCTCCGTAAACGAAGGATAATCCGTTCATTTCTGAACAAAAACGAGGAATAAAAATACAATATACACAGTAGTAATGTAAAAAATGTTTAAACAGTTGTATAAAATAGTAAATGTATTTTAAAAACTCACCCCAACAGCTTTCAGCACTGTCACCAGCGCCGCTAGAAGCAGCACGGCACATTACGTAGTGATTAGGGAGGCGGCTATCGCGATATTTCCCAACGCCACGACAACCAAAGAGTGTAAAGAGGAAAGACTGATCACTCCTGGCAATTGAGCAAGAGCAACTCTGATCTCAAACTGACTCACGAGGTAGTTTCCATACACTGTGTACAATGGAAATATGGGTCATGTTTGAGCAGTGTTGTTTTTCGAGTTGTTAGACTCGGAAGCAAACATGATAGCAGTTCAACATGACATTACAGTACTACAAATATTAAGCAAAAGTTTTTTTTACGAGAGAACAGAAGTCTCTAATCTTTAATAATGTTTTCCTGTCTTTGTTACAGCACATGATCAGAGGCCACACGGCCTGCATTCAAGAACAAATTTGTCGTAGGAAAATATGGTTTCAGTACGAATGAAATCACTACCTCGTTTGAAGTTCCGCTTATGCTGTTAATTTAAAAAGATAAGCTCATTATAACATGTAATTGTTTAAATACATTACTGAAACATGTATTTACAGTTGTTAATATTAAGTTTAAATCATGAAACAATATCATTTTAACCACAAATTCCAAATCTCGGATGAATCTTATAATGTACAACCCCGTTTCCAAAAAGGTGATTATTAGTAAAACACTAAAACCCCGTATATAATTAAAAATAGCACAAAGACAACATACCAAATGTCAAAACTGAGAAAATGTATTTGATTATTTTTTACTTTAGCTTATTTTTCTAATTATGTAATCATTTTTGGAATTTGATGCCAGGAACATTGTTACAAATAAGTTGAGCAGGGTCATGTTTACCACTCTGTTGCATCACCTCTTCTTCTAACAATACTGTAAATGTGCCAGCTAATGGAATTACCTGTACCTTCACCAAGGAGGTTATATTTTTGTCCCGTTTGATTGTCTATTTGTTAACATGGTAACTCAAAACATTCTGAACACATTTCGGACAATATTTTCAGGATACATTGGAAATGGCGTAAGGGCCAATTAATTATATTTTAGCAGTGATCTGGATCACCATCTGGATCCCGCAAATTTTGAAGGATTCTTTATCATTGAAAGGTAGGGCCAATTTCAGCATTTTTGCATGTGAATGCCCAGGGTCAGTGCAAAAAATACATGGTAAGTTCACAACAGGTTGTACAACCTCACATTGATTTATTCAGATCCTGGCAGTATTCCAGATACTGTGGTCCTAAACAGGTAAATGTAGTTAGCACTGTAAGGTGACAAATAAAGTTACACACATGCTATTAACACCAAACTGTAGCTGAGACTCAGTAGGTGCAAACAGATTTGATGTGTCTTCAGTAATTATGGATCTAGAGTCAGGAGAAAACCTCCATTATGGAAATATGGATTTATGTGAATAACTATTTAACTAATAATGATATGAATGTGATTCCAAATGCTATGGGTATGATTTCATGGTCAAGGAACCAAATAATGTAGATAAAATAAATGCAGGCCTATTATTCATGGGCGTAAATCACATTATGGGGGGAAATGTACTGCTTGGTAGAGGTCTGCACTCCTCTATTTTCTCATTCTCACTTGATGTAGGTTTTCACCTGCTCAACAGTTCATAGTCTCTATAGTCGTACTTAAATCATCATAGTATGCCAGACATCATAATATGCCAGACATTTTCAGTAGGTGACAAGTCAGGACTTCAGACAGGCCAGTAGCACCTAGACCAAGGATCTGCAGCCTATAAAATACAAAGAGACACTTTTGGACAGAAAAAATAGATGTTCAGAGCCTCAAATATATATCTGAACTCTTCATGGACCACATGACATATACAGTACGTACATTTTCGATGGCATGTTAAAACCTATTTTTTAAATTATATTTTATATATTAATTTTGTTTATTATTTTTTCTTTTTGCTTCATCCTGTTTAAAATCAACTCATTTTGTTGAATTTTTTGTTTATTTTATTGATTATTTTGTTAATTTCTTCATTTTGTACATTACTTTAATTCATTATTTCTTTAATTCATTATTTTATTCATTTTTTTATTTTGCTGACTTTTTTGTTTTTGCCTATTTTTTCATTCATTTTCTTGTCTTTGTTCATTTGCATGTCTTTTCTGTAACTCGTTATTTAATTTTTGCTGGTTATTTTGTTAATTTGTTTTCATTTACTCTTTATTCATTTTTGTACATGTTTGTCATTTTCGTAATCATTTTGTTCATTTCCTGGATTTTTTTGACCAGTTTTGCCTCATGCGTCTTCATTTCAGTCATGCCATTTTATTGTTTTTGTCCATCTACTTGATTGTTTTGTTCAGTATAGTTTTTTCATCATTGCTTTGTTCATTTTATTGATTACATTCTTGTTCATTGTCTGGATTGTCTTGCTCATTTTGTGGAGTTTTTTTTCTTCGCTTTTGTCTTGAATTGTGTTCATTATTTAGTTCACTTTTTGTTCTTTTTGTTAATTTCATGCTAATCTTGTCCATTTGTAATGGAAAATTACATTATGTCTGCTTCTGTCACCATAGCATGTGAAAAAGAAACTGTGTTGTCTATTATGTTGTCTCCTGTAGTTCTCCCTACGCAATTCCAAGATAAAAAAGTTACAAAACT
>JAQQAE010012284.1:0-13236 GCA_029823295.1 Pseudamia nigra | reverse complement strand
ATGATGTAGCCGGGGAGAGGGAAGTCTGGGACTCCCTGCTCAAGCTGCTGCCCCCGCGACCCGACCCCACGGATAAGTGGTAGAAGATGGATGGATGGATGGCATAGTGAGACAGGATTAGGTCAGTCTTACGTTTGGACAAGACTCGGTTCAGGATGGTCCTCAGTTCTCTCATGGAGACCTCCATGTCCTGGAAAGACATGGATGAGCGATGACAACAACGTCAATACGACACAGGAGTTTTTCCAAAAAATGTCTGTATCAGTGGAAATAAGAGAATTTAGTCAGATTGAACTATTTTGTACATCTGACTGAATATTGGACATTTTACTACATTTCTGAAGCTACAGCTCAGACACAGTGGCCATACACCATCCATCTGTGTCATCTTCTATTCTTTTTCTTGTCGTTTCATCCAACACACATTTAATGATCCGACGTCACTGAACAGCTTACAGAATCTGATGTGGACTCACATTTCCTGACAGCTGGGCAAACATAGACTTGAAGGAGTCGTCCACGTCGTCCACAGACACGTCCTCCTGCAGAGACAAAGACAACGAGGAAGAGGAAGACAAAGATGGAGACAAGCAGTTTCAGTGACTACGACAAATAAATAAACCAGTAAAGTGAGATTTTAACAATCCACACTCGACCTTACCTCATCTTCAAACGTGACCACGATTTTGTCATCTACCTCCCTGCACGTCCACCACAAACATATTAATGACACATTAACAACATGTTATCAACATTCTAACACAATGAGTTTCAACTGTAGAGCAAAATCAATGAAAAACAGTTTTTGTTGTTACTTCAAATTTAAACATAAAGAATAAAAGTGTTTTTGGAGACCTCAAATGTAGAAAAATACACTTGCTCATTTTCAATTCTGTGATCTGCAAATTATTATTCAAAGCTGAGACTGAAATGAATTATTTACTGAACCCAAATCAAAATAATGATTCTGCATGACAATGGACTTAATGGGTTTAATGGTTCTAATGGGTTTAATAGTTTTAATGTGATATGCTGCAGTAAATTATCCATGTGCAGTATCTCAGTGGGATTCTGTTTAAAATCTAAATTATTTATAATGCAATACTATATATTTTTACATACGTACTTTGATAGTTTATTTTGCATTTCTCTACAAACTTATCATTACTATGTCTACTTTTTGATACTGTATATTCTAGTTTATAACCATGTCCTACTGTCTGCCATTGTAACACTGTAAATTTCCCTTACTTACTTATGTTGTTGTGTTTTCATCTGTTTTGCTTATTTTGTTTATTAAAATTTGTTTTCTGTGTTTTCTTTGTTAATTTTTATTTATTTTCTTTATATATTATTCTGTCCATAAACATCTGCAGTAAAGACCCAAACTGACTTTAAGTTTTCAGGATCCATAGATGCTGATTAAAATGTATTTAAATGATCAAATGAAACTTATGCCATTAAGTCTCTGTGTCTGAAAGTTGAGTCTGCATTTTGTCTGCATTTTAAAGTTACTGCAGGTTTGACTCATTTTTCAGAGAAATGGCACAGAATGCAGGTGAGACACTGTCATAAAATAAATCATGTATATTCAGTTACTGCTCTTTGATGTTGTAGGCATGTTTTTATTTCTCTCAGAGCTGAAGTGCTTTCTCATTTCAATGTTTTTCTTGGTTCATGTCCTCGTGTGTAACTCACTGCGTCTCTGTCTGCTTCTCGGTGAAAACTCGCAGGACGAAGTCGGCCTCTTTAGCAGGTTCGAAGGTTGATGGGACGATAAGGTATTCACCTGGAGGGAGGCGAAGCCTGGTGCTCACCTCTCGCAGGTTGATGAAAGTGTCGGAGCGAGCAACAGACGAGCGACGCAGGAAGAAATCCTTCTTCATGTGGACACTGGGACGTCCATGGAACTAAGAAATGGATGGACGGACAGGCAGTCAGAGAGGAGAGAAGGACAAAGAGTTTTTACTCATCTAAATAAAAGGTTTCATGGTTGTAAATAAAAGGGTTCACGGTGTTAATGTGGATCCTCACCTCATCTGGAATCTGTGAACAAAAAATGAAAACCTTCAGTCAGATTCAGTCAGTAAATTTTTAAAACCACATTTACATGAAGGAGACACAGACAACAGAGATCATTCTGCTATGTGGAACAGAACAAAAAGAGCACAACAGAACAGAATGGAATGGAATAGAGCTGATTAATCCAAACTGACATGTATTGATCAGGTCCTCTCCGGTGTTCAGATCTGTGACACCCAGTGATATGACTGATGATATTGTGACACCAGCACACCTCTGACATGTCTGCACCCTAACACTCCACCGTTTGAATGTCACTTCGGCAGAAACTTGTTTCATGATCTTGTGTCTACATACGAATTGTCCACATATCTGTCATATCAACAGGAAAGCTAATAAATGTCTGAACCAGTGTATTTAAACACGGCATGACTTTTGATGACTTAAAGCTCTACATCCTGACAGCTCTTGGGATCAGTGGTGCTATAGGTTTTCAATAGGTGACACTATTGCTGGTAACAAAAAAAGACTGCAAACTCATTCAAAATTGTGCGATTCAGTGGCTTCCATTTTCAGCAGACACTTAGTGATCATGGACGACTGAGCAACCTCTACAGTATGGTTTACATTCAGCTGCAGATCAGTGTGCACATGATCATGTGACCATACGTCAAGTCTAGGCCCCCAACCGAGCCCCACAGATATTAGTGAACAGTTTAACACATTTTATCACCTTCAGTGTTCAGTTCACTCTGCTGTGTGACTGAATGGACCGGAGAGGAACAAAACCCAGATGTAGTCACTGTACACCTGTTCACTGCTGAGAAAAAGTACTTAAAACATTTTAT
The DNA here is from genome assembly GCA_029823295.1 of Pseudamia nigra. NCBI lineage: Eukaryota > Metazoa > Chordata > Actinopteri > Kurtiformes > Apogonidae > Pseudamia > Pseudamia nigra. The sequence continues at coordinate 10,366 of JAQQAE010012284.1, read as the reverse complement.
ACCTCCATGTGGTAAAAACTGATCATATAAATAGTCATTTTTTTATGCAGCTGCAGGTGTCCTTTTAGCATCTCTTTTAACATTGTGTCTATAGGGAAAATGTTTTCTGGGTCTTAGTAGTACCAGTGAATGGTCACTGGGAAGATCAGCTTCAGAATATAGCCGCTATCTGGTTTGCAGTTCTTACAATACTTTCTGGTCCAGTCAACACTGCGACATTTGACCTCGGACCCGGTCCAGTGAACTACGTAACCTAAGAACCTCTGACCTGGTCCAGTGAACATTGTGACCACTGACCTGGTACACTGCAAACCCGATGCTGTGCATGTCGTGTCCATGGCTCCGCCCCCGGCGTCGGTCCTTCTGCATCAGAGCCACCAGAACGCTGCAGGCGGCCTCATCATCCTCAGGGTCATCGTCCTCCTCCAGGAGGTGGAGCTTATACTGAGGGTTGATCCAGAACGTATCTGAACCAGGGCAGAAGAGGAAACGCTCATTTCTTGCTCGTTGCCTCAATTATCGTGTTCCTTTTTGTTAAGTTTTACTTTGTTGCCTTTGTTCATTTCTGTTGTTTTTTATGCTTTAGTTTATTTTTTGTAAATTTTCTTAAACAACAGGTCAAATGAAATGTTGTATTTCTAAACATTAAGTCAGGTGCAGCTCTCAGAATGTTAGCATTTGGTGTATTAGCATTAGCTGTGTTGGTGTCAGGTGTGTTAGAGTCATGTGTGTTGAAGTCAGGCATATTTGGACCAGGTCAAAGTGTCAGGTGTATGGATGGGGTCCTTACTGGGGTGGTTTCTACAGCCCCCAGCTGTGCTGCCCCTCCTCCATCCCCCTTCAAACATCACGGTGGTCCAGAAGCTGGGGTTGTCCTTGCTGAGAGCATCTGGAGTTAGATTACAGATCTCCAACCGAGAGAACTGACGCAGGAACTCCTGGAAAGACATCCTGAGATGGACAGATGGATGAATGAATTAGAAAGACAGACAAACATAATAAACAGACAGACACAAAGGATAAACAGACAGACAAGATAAACAGACAGACAAGTGGCATGTTTGGTACCAGAACTCTCCATCCTCATTCTTCTGCAGCAGCCTGGCTCTCTCTGCTGGATCCACAGAGTGCCACTCCGAGGAGCTGTCAGTAAACACAAAGAAGAAGGTCTGTGAATGCACCACATACACAGTAGGGTGAATGTTGTAAAACACATGGTCAATCTCTACTGACAGTTAGTTAGTCCTCAATTTCATTCTCTAAACACATGAAAATGTGGAACTGGGTCAACTCTTTACAACAGAGCCTGAGCTTGGGCCAGTGTTCCAGGACCGAGGCCAATGGAGAAATAAGTTGTATATAGGCTATAGGGTTTCATTGGTCTTGTATCTGAAAATACTAAGTGTATAAATGTTACTCCTGAGTCATCATGGTCTCAAAGGTCTTATTTGGACCCTCTATAATAAGTCATCTGGTCCATATTTACTTTTTGCTCATAAAGATATTACAGCAAATAGTCTAATAAATCTCTGCCATGCTGGGCTTTGATTGACAGGTCTGTATGACAACTCCACTCACCTGCAGAGCCACACCAAGTCAGACCTTTGTAGCTTCTACTGTATTTATTTAAAAGAACATAGGTTTTCCAGACAGACACTCCACTGTAGGTACAGTTCAGTGTTTACACTAACAACAGCATACTATGACTTTGTTAGACAATCATGATGAAGCATCAGCTTACCCATAAGCCTGCTGACACTGTGCGCGCCTGTAATTTCAGTCCTATTTCTTTAAATATGGTCATGTCTTACTTTTGTCTTCAACATATTGTCCAGGAAGGGACAATATAATTGGCCTTAAAGCAGCAGATTCAGAAACCAGCACATGACATCTCCATGTCTCTGTCATTAATATGTAGTTTATAGTTTAGATACAGATGTTCAGGTGTGAACAGGCTGGTACATCAGACCACGGGGTACATCTGTTGTAACGTGTGCCCTAAAAGTGTTGGCATGAGGCTCACTTGTCGCTCCAGGCTCCGGTCCACTCCACCTGACCCCACGGGTTCCTGATCCGTATCAAACGCTCCTGACGGTCACGGTACTCCACCTGCAGACAGTGGCTGATGAGCTCCACTGTCACAATATCAAGTGACTTCACAATTCACCTGCAGTTTTGTGCTCCTGTCACCTGTTGGAGACCAGTGACTGAGTAGGCGTGACCTTTCACCAGCTTCTTAAAGGTGACTGCCTCCATGTCAAAAGCACTGGTGATCTGTGGAGAAAACACCAACTGTTAGCACTGTCGCCACAAAACGCCATCAGTTACCATCAGGTGTGTTAGCATCACACGAGTTGGGGTCAGGTGTGTTAGCATCGGGTGTGTAATGTCAAGTGTGTGAGAAATGTTAGCACCATCACTGAAGCAAAAGCATTAGCACTAACTACAGATGGTATACAAATCCCAATTCCAATGAAGTTGGGACATTTTTGTCTGTGTCTGGAAGCAGGATTGCACAAAAAGTGCTGCTCCGATTTGTATCAAATTTGGTGGAGGTAACGTGGGATGGGGAAGAATATTTTTCATGGGGTTATGGATAGTGTTAGAGTTGGGCTTAGCCATAGGGCAGGGTTAGAGTAGGGTAAGGTGATTGGTCACAAGGCTTCAGACAGGCTGACGCACACAAACACACACAGACAGACTCTCTGCTATTATATAGTTAGATTAATTAGAAATGTAGGAACATAGGGTGGTGGGAACATATACACGGTACCATGATTGGCAAAAATTCAAAATGAGTGAACATTTGCAAAAAGTTAATCTGTTTGAACCTTAAATATCTTTTGTTTGTAGTGTATTCAATTACATATATGTTAAAATCATTGTATTCTGTTTTTATTTACATTTTACACAACGTCCCAACTGCACTGGAATTGGGGATTGTAAGTGAGGAGGATGAAACTCAGTAAGATGGTGTCTGTTCATTCCCACAGAAAGCTGCTGAGAAAACCGCTGGTGCAAGTAAAGCGTCTGACTTGTGCATGGCGTCTGTGTTATGGACTCACTGAGCATGCTCAGTAGGACCATGATACATGTGTAGCACTGGCCCCACCTACACATTCCCACTGAACCAGTGGCTGCTAAGACTTTGATTTTAAAACTAAGCATTTGGATTAAATATTTCAAACCTCTATGTTATAAAAGTTGATCACATGAAGAGTCATTTTGTGCTTTTCTGCAGCTGTAGGTGTCCTAGCAGATTTACATGCATTTCTTTGTCAGTGTCTATGAGAAAAATGAAGTGTAGTGCCACAAATTGCCACTGATTTCCTGTTCTTGTTATCATTCTAAGGTACTAAAAGTCACATTAGCACATCAATGCTAACAGTAAGCCTATAGTGCTAGTGCTAACCCTCAGGGTAAAGGGTCAGGGCTAACATTTTCACTCTAACAGCCAGGTTAATATGTGGTGTGTGTGTTTTTTAAAATCAGGTTCTGTTTATTCCTCTGTTTTCATGTTCCTTTACTGTCGCTGCCAAATTAAACCTTTTGAAATTAGGTTTGAGCTAAATATGACATGCTGATAAAACAGTGGACAACAGTCTGTCTGTAATAAAGGCCTGGTTCCTGATAAACCATGTTTACACAAATCTGTGTCTGAAACATGGATTCACAGTCTGTGATGTGGAGTCTAAAGTGGGATGTTTCAGAACCACTGGATTCAGTGGCAGACTCAGTGTTTAATCTGTGGATTCAGAGACTGACGTCGATGGAGCAGCCGAGTAGCGATCCTCTTTGCAGAGCTTTACTGATGATTCGATGCAAGTCTCTGGGAGCTTTTTTCAGTTCGTACATTTCAGCGACACCACCCGTAAAATCCTCAAATCCTTCAGTGGTGCTGCCTCCGGACAGCGCCTCGTATGAGCCATTCAACCTGAAAAAAAAAACACAACATACAAACAATAAACAGTGAGATACATCAGGATCAATAAACATACTGAAAACAATAACAATAAATACAACGCGTGATTTGTGGTGTGTTCCAATTGTACTCAGATGCCGGAATTTCCAAGGTCCAAGTTGGAAATTTCAACTAGAATGCCCCCTCAGGTAGGAATTCCATCTCGGAAAGCTGGAGAAACCCCACCATCCATCCATCCATCCATTTTCTATCACTTTTACAGGGGATCGGGTCACAGGGAAAGCAGTTGAGCAGGGAATCCCAGACTTCTCTCTCCTGGACTACATTGTCCAGCTCTTCTGGCGGGACTCCGAGGCGTTTCCAGGCCAGCCAAGAGACATAGTCCCTCCAGCGTGTCCTGGGTCTTCCCCAGGGCCTCTTCCAGTGGGACATGTCCGGCATCCGAACCAGACGCCCAAGCCACCTCATCTGGCTCCTCTCGACAACTTGACGGACTGATCCTCAACTGCAGAAGCTAACCCACCAACTCCGACTTTACAATTCAATATGGTTGCCACCAAAAAATGCTGAATGAATACCGCTAATTTACGGTGTATTTGTTTCACATCATCCCAGCCATGCACAGAGTACCATTCATTTTTTTATCCATTGCATGTTGCAATACTTTGTATGAGTAAAATGTCACTTGCAGTTATTATTATGTACTGTAGAATTCAAGTGTTTGCAAGCTGTCTATGCTCTAAATGAGCTGGCTTTTCAGTACGCATCCATGTTTTTCCGACTACAGAGCTGGGATGTGATTAGCTTAGCGTTTACATCACTCCCAGTTCCGACTTCCAAGGTCTGAGGTAAATGGAACGTACTATAAACGTTCAGCATGTCTGAACACATGGCTGTTTGTGTTGCTGAAGTTGCATTTTTTTCATTTGAGCAAAGCTACTCCCTCAGGGGGCGGAGCTTATGGGGTGGGGCTTACTTGGCATAAGCCTTCTCCAGCAGAGCGCTCCAGAACTCCACCCGCTCAGCTGAGTGTACAAATAGCAGCTCTCCATCTTTAACTGGAAGACGGTCATCGATCACCACGTCCACCCACTCACCAAACTGCCAGAACTATAGACGGACAGGTGGACGGACACAGGTGGACAGACACACAGACAGGTGGGTAGACAAGTAGACAGACAGGCAGGTAGACAAATGGAAACACAGGTGAACAGAGAAGTGGTTTTCAGGCGTCTGTTTCGATTTGACCAATCAGAAACAGTCTGACATTCCCACATAGAAAACACAAGACAAGCCCATGTGGACTGACATAAAATGTGTCTGATGGTCAGTTCTGGATGAAATGGAACAGTTCAACTTTATGTTAGATATTTTGAAAATTCACCGCAACACAAACTCATTTTAACAGTTAATGTCATTCAAAGCAATAAAGTAAATAAATGAAGAACAAATTTCTGCTATGTAAAATGGAGGGTGCGGGGTTGAACAGGTAACATCTCACCTGGAAGTGGAAGATCCCAGCATACTCATCCTCATTGAAGTTCTGTCCATGAGGAACGACGCGATGCAGCAGTCGATCGTTCAGAGTCAAAGAGCCAATGGCAGCCAAAAGCCAGCAGTCACCTGTAGATGAAAACACCTGAACACATCTGTGGACAAACATACCTTAGCACACATGTAGATGAACACACCTGTTGATGGAAATGCTTGAACACACCTGCAAACAGACACACGTGCACACACTTGTACATGAACACGACTGCACACACCTGTAGATGAACAAACCTATGATCAAAAGCACCTGACATTGGTCTTCAGCACATGTGTACTGTGTCTCTGCTGTCTCTCACTGTCCTCATAGATTCTCTACAGGGTTCAGCTCACACCAGTCAGACCAGTCAAACACATTAACACCATGGAAAACTGTTCCAGTAACAGGTTTGTGAATGGTCTTTTTTTTCCTCCAGACTGTTGTCATCCACGTTGTTTGTTCGCCTTTTCCTTTGTATTTCAGTCAATTTTCCATGAATCTGCTTTGATCCAACGCTTGGTGAACACACATTCCTGTCAGCGATGATATGCTGACTCAGGATCAGCTCTGATGGCCTGTTGGAACGCACTAATGCTAGCGTCAACAGCTTTAAGTCACTAATGTGTTTCAATACGGAAACAGACACTTAACAGATCGATACGAGGAATAATGGAACCACTCACACATCTGTATTTACTGTGTATATCTATATCTTAATGGGACATAATCCATTTGGATGGGGGAGAGCATTTTTATTTCATTTTTTTATCATTTAGGCTCATAATTTTCTTCATATTTTTATTGTAATTTTGCATATTTTTGTGTTTAGTTTGCATTTTGCTCATTGTCTTCATTTTTCATGATCATTATTTTTCCATTGTCATTCACTTTCTTTACTTCTGGCTTATTTCTGATATTTGTTGCTCATTTTCTTCATTGTATTCTTCACTTTTAATTATTAATCATTTTAGGTCACTTTATTATTTTGCTCATATTTACATTCGCTTTGTTCATTTTTATAGATCATTTTTGCTTGTTTTCTAGGATAGTTTATTTCTTTAGACTATTTAATGTCTATTTAGTTACATTTCCTGATATTTAGTTACATTTCATTCAGTTTTGTGTATATTTTGTTCATTTGTTCACTTTTGTTCAATTTGATGATATTTTGTGAACAACATTCAACATTTTATTCCTTTTGTTAATTTAATGTACAATGGCATCACAACATTAAATTAAAATGAACAAAGATACAGTTATTGTTAAATTTAATGTTAATTTTTATGTATCTTCTTATCTTTATACCTAAATAGTAAATATATAAAATATGATGTTAGGTTAAGTCTTAACACTCCTCTAGCACTCTGGACGCATGGGGACCACATTAGTGTCCCGACTCAGGTTCTGGTCCCCACCAGGATGTAAAAAGAAACACTTTGACATTTGGTCACATGACTCACCCAGTGCGCCTTGGCAGATGTCAGTCCTAGTGGCTCCGCCCACAATGAACTGAGGATTGTCTGTCAGCTCCTGAAACAGCCAATCAGAGACAACGGCATTTTATTTTACAGATTTAAAAAAATATTGTTCTATTTTATCCTATTTTGTGCTATTTTCTTATATCATATTTTGTGCTATTTTCTTATATCATATTATTTTCTTTTATTTAAAGTAAATGTAATAAATAACTTAAAGCTACTTAATTGAATATAATTATTTTTTGTTTGCCACATTGTGCCAATTCTATATAAAGTCCTAATTCTAGTTCTGGTTTTGTTCTTGGTTCTGGTTGGGGTCCTCACTGGGGGTCTCTTCCATTCCACTCCTCTGGTTTTGGCAGAACTTGGGCCCAGTTCTTTGAAACCCAGAGATTCCGGTTCTGCGGGGAACATGGAATCCTGGAACAGGGTCCCAGACTGGACACAGCACGTCTTCAGTGCCTCGTAGTCTTGGTTCTGGAACCGGAGTGCCGTCTGTACAGTGCCCAGACCCAGAGCCCGGTTCCGGTCCTCCTGGATCCGCTCAGACACACCTGAAAACATCCTGATGAATCAGAGAGCAGCATCAACATCTTGATCAATCACAGAGCAGCACTGTTTGTGCATCTTATTGGTTGATGACATACCTGTCCAATCAGAGGAAACTGATGAGAATCTGTAATGAAAACACATCATCAGAGACTATGAACGGAAACACAAGATGACACACAAAATGCAATCTTTAGAAGTATTTAATTAAATTAAATTAAGAAAAATAATACAAAATAAAATAATTAAATTATGTCCTGCTTTCCTGTTCAGTTAATAAAGCAATCAAATCAGATCTAATTTGTAAACACTTTTCATACATAAAAGAAGCACAACGGATTTACATATTAAAAACAAACATATATTTTACATATATTTACATATCAACCCACCACCACCACACACTGTCTGTACATCAGCAAAACACATGACTTGGCTTGACTCCATCATTGTCATCCATACCAATAAAATGGTCAGAAAGTGAGTATTGATCCACACTGAGTAAACATTAGTGACATCACTACCTGTTTGAACTCATTAAGTATTAATTTAATGAAACAATAACAATATCAGATAAAAGCATCAGAATGATTTTAAAAACAAAAATGGACTTTACTGTTTCTATTGTCAAAGAGAAAATGAGCAGACTTTAATCTGAATTTAGTAAAAACTCCTTTCACATCAATTCATTTTAAATCTGATGTTTTAAAAGATGTGATTAAAGAAAAACATACACTGAAATAGCACCTGGTGTACCTGGTTTAATCACAGTCCAAGGTGGTAAAATAATACATGTGTAAGAATCATCATGTCCTCATTTTTTATATGACGTTTGACTGTGAATATGATGAACTTGGATGACATAAGGTTCTTATTTTAACATCAGTCTTACAGTTACACTGTCCTGATACTACATTAAAATGATTTGAGTGAAGAAAATCAACATTTGTACTGAATGTATGTAGATGATAGAAAATATTTGTATCTGTTATAGATCTTTTACATGTATGGCTTTACTTTTTTTTCCCCTAACTTTCATAGACACTGAGGAAAATCATATTTTAATGTTTCATATGCATGTGTTAGAATGTGACAGTTAGAGCATCACAGGGGAATGAGACAGTTTGAAATGAGTTAATGACAGAAATCATCCTACTCACGTCTCTGCAGACTCACTCGCACAGGAGAAGAACCGTGGATGAACCGTGGATCTGTCTCAGAGGAACTCCTCCGCTCTCTGCTGCCCCTGGTGGTGAACACCAAAATAAAATCTACCAGTACATCAGGACACATACGGTAAGAACTTGTCAACAAGGTCCAGGGAGAAAGCATTACCAGAAAACCCCTCACCACCCCCAATGTCCTCCCACTCCGCCCGAGCACTGTCAGGAAACACCCCCACCTGCTCTGGTCCCGGTCGCGGTCCACCGTTCAGCCTCTCCTCCGTTCCTGTTTCCGGTACTGATGCTGCAGAATCGCCCATCGGAAGAGGCGGAGACACATCCTCCTCATCAGAGGTGTCAGAGTACACGGAACCAGTATTTAAGTAAAATACCTTTACCATAGTAATACTAACTCCCGTAGAAGTAGACATACTACATGGCACATTCAAAGTGTTCACACTGCAAAATGTGAGTCTCGTTTGATTTAAAAAAAAAATCAATTTGCTTCATGATATCGTTCATTTCTGCTCGTTAAGGCTTCAGGGATCAATGTAAAATGGACCCACTGAGCGCCATCCAAATGTTACACATTAAAAGGATTTGGTCACAGTGTTGTGTTAGTTTTACACATGTCTTCCATCACGTCAGGCTGTTTCAGTTCAAAAACCAAAGAGGTGATAAAAAAACAAAAAAAGCAAACAAAAAACCCAAAAGATAAGATTTTGTCCAGTTAAATCAAATAAATATGAAGTTAAAAAAATCATCAAGGAAACAAATGAAAACGAAAAAGACAAAAGAAAAAACAATAAAATGAGTCGGTGTGAATGACTTCAACCACAAAATGAACAACTGACAATCAACAACAATTGTGCAAATAAAGCAGGTTTAACAAATCATCATCATTGACCTAATGCTCACGAACCTCACATTTACACACAGTACTCGAGTACATTTACTCAGTTACATTTGTCCACAGCTCAGTACAGTACTCGACCTTTTTGGATGGTTAGGGACACGAATTCTATTCTCTACCGCCCCCTACAGGTGAATTCTGGGACGCACGTCACACTCACTTTTCTCTGAAACACAACGGCTGTGATTCTAAATGTTTTATATTGACTTACTAATAATACTGTATTTATGAGTGTATTCAGTTATCCCTATAATGCTACCTGTATCATAATTGATACACACATTTCTTAGACCTATTGCATCACCATATGGTAAAAACTTTGGTCCAAACCCTGTTGCATACTATCTGTTACTTGTCTTTTGCCTCCTGGTGGAGGTGAATTATGACTAATACCAAATGATACAAATAAAAAACATATATGCAGTTTTCTTTCTTACATTTCGCCTAAGCCAAATAAAAAATTCAGATAAAAAATCAATTTTTTCTTGGGTCAGGCTTTATAGGATGAAAGTGCTCAGTTTTTTTCAGTCCTATCAGGTCACATATGTAATAAAAACATGATGAGTATGTGTCATCACATTAAAACTTTGCATATTGGGACATATGCCTATTATGGTATTTGTCCAACCATTTACATTCATTCACATTAATAATTGTATTAAATTTTTATTATTTGTTGTTCATTTTATTTAAAAAAAGAAACTAAAATGTCTTCTTCTTTTCCTTTCGACTATTCCCTTCAGGGGTCGCCACAGCAAATCATCTGCCTCCATCTCACCCTATCCTCTGCATCTTCTTCTCTCACACCAA
>JAQQAE010012283.1:0-13236 GCA_029823295.1 Pseudamia nigra | reverse complement strand
TGAAGAAGCTTCCTGGATAGGTAGCGAAACGTCTTCAAACCAAATTTCCAGTCCAGTCGGCAGAAGGAAAACCACACACCTTCAATAAAATTGATATATCGCGCAGGCCGAGTAGTAACAATAAACACAAACTATGAACTGAAACTGTTGTGTACTGATTAATCCTTCTCCTTGTTGCTGAGAAAGTCCTACTACCACAACAAAACCTGTGTTACAATAATGAAATACATTAATAACCATTAGCATTCAAGTGGATCTTAATGAACAATAAACAAGCACTCGAAATGGCTTTAACCTTTACCTCTGTCTCATCTCTGATGCATTGAACATAATAAAAAATGCACCCCCCCCCTTAGGCTTTTATAGACCTCACTAATCCCAGAGAAATCAATTAACTGTTCAGTCCAATAACCTGACACTCAACACCTCTGTGTCACAGCTGGCATCACATCGCACTCACAGAGGGAGAGAGAGAGAAAGAGAGAGCGAGAGAGAGAGAGAGAGAGCAAGAGAGAGAGAGAGACAAAACACTGCTGGTCGTGGTTTTGTGGATGTACTTCTGTTAGGTTTGTATTCAAGGACTGACATGTGGGAACAGCTGACAGATGTATTAGCGCTATGTGTTTCGTCGGATGAAAATATGAAAACAAGAGGCTGGAGCTCACTGACTCCTCACTGAAGTCATGGGGCAGCCTCTGAGCACTGACACTGCAAGTGAAAAGTCAGCAGAACGAGTGGCTCAATTTGCCTGAGGCTGACAAAAGTAAAGACACAAATAAAAACAAGGGGATCTTCCTGCATCAGCATTGTCATTTATTAGCAGTAAATAATACAGTAAATCAAAGAGGAGCAGATTAAAGCTGAAGTTGGTAACATTTTTTAGTCATATTTGTTGAAACTGTCCCTATTTTCTGGTAGTCGGACATGGAAAAAAATTTGGTTATTTTTGCAACACCTTGTAATAATTTGCAAAAACCCACTGCTCTTGGTAAGATTCCACCAACTATTGTTAGCTGTCATGCTCATGCAGACACTGGAGATAGACTTCTTTATGCATGTACAGTAGTTTGTATCAGATGCACTGCTGCAGTTGTAATTCTGCAGTAAAGCATGTGTGGCTAATCACTGCAATGGCTGTGAAGTCAGTTACTTATTTATCTACGACTCACATAGTAAGAAAGAGCAAGAAGAAAACACCAGAAACAGAATAACAACACATCAGACCTGCATTTCATAGATGGAGAGAGCTACACGATTTGAAAGGTTTCAATGTTGCTTCGGAGTTAACGGCATTTCTTGTTGATAGATATTTATCCTTATTTGTCTTTGACTTGATTTTTGATTGTTAGAAGCTCACAAACAGATACTATGCCACATGAGAGAAGCAAACACGGAGGAGAAAGGCTCCTTCGGCTCTGATGCTGAATGGTGCACACACTCCTGCGTTGAGGCAGCAACTCCTCTCTAGTGAGGAGGAGGGGCTTAGGAGACAGCTATGAAATTCAGGAGATCAACGTGGCAGAGAATTTAAATTTTCTGGCTGTCATAGCTTTTCCTCTAGTTACCAACTGCAGCTTTAAGAAGACACATGCATTAAAAATACTACAGTGCATTCAGAGAGTGCATACCTCCACCAAGGCTGTTGTTCACCCAAACTCAAATTTTTGACCAGCCAAGGAAGTTATGTGATCATGTTGGTTTGTCTGTTAGCAGGATTACGCATTACTGGACAGATTTTAATGTATGCCCCTATATCACAATGTTAAAGAATGTGAAAAATTTGATCCAGAATCCACATCCTGATCTGGATATCATCTCTGAAATTTAATGGGTTCATCATTGGCTCAAGGGCAAACTCTGGTGAAAATTTCATCAAAATCCATCCAGTAGTTTCTGCATAATTCTGCTAAAAAATCAGACAAATGGACAAACCAACATACTCACATAACATCCTAGGTGGAGGTAACAGCACAAACAAATACAGAAACATGCTGCAAGTACAGCTGCACAAATTAACTTTCACCATTTATGTCATTGTGTTGCAAGCTCTTTATGGCAATATTTTTCCTTACTAGGACAGCAGTTTGCATTTTTCCATATAAGATTTCCCTAATTTGTAAATCTTATTATTAATTTTGCTGCTATAGTTTCAGCATCACAATGTTCCAGGTTCAGATTTGCTATTTTAGAAATCAATGGTAGTGGGTAGAGTATGTGATACTCGAGTGAAAGCATTGTAACTTTATAATTATGACCCAAGTGGAAGTAGTGAGTAGAATTTACTATGGCTCTCATATGATTGAACTGGTGACGTATCCCACAGACAAACCAGGTAAATGCAGATATACTGTACATGTTGCTAAGCTCTGTTTACTTTCAAGCAGCAAGAAAAATACAAAAAAACTTTACATCATGGGGCTGAAATGTTATGACTTCATGTCAATAATTATCAAGATCAATGTCAAAACTTTATTTTACTCAAGTCTAAAAGGCCGCATTTTAGTCGTGAGGGAATGTTTACATGAATGCAACAGGACAAAATAACAGAAAATATACAAAAAAGATAAAATAGTCCCATATCTTAGCATTTATATTTGTATCTGTACTTCTTATTTTATGAGTCTATGTAAGATTTCTGTAAGGGAACTGATAAAAGAGATTTGATTTGTCCATGTTTTTTAAAAGCCCCTTTCAAAAAACTAAACTATGCCACACATCCTCTGATTTCACTGTTAGGTGTTGTAGCCGCCCACTTTTTACCAAAAAAACCCTCTGATTGGTTGAATTACAGCTCATTCCTAAGGTGACCTGGGGTCAAATTCTGACACAAGGATAGTGTAAACGCACAGTAATGTACTTTTTAGGGTGAATTTTATTAAAATAAAAAAGTCAGCAGGCTGTTTGCTCATGGAGGCGGGGCTTTTGAGCTTGAATGTCATTGGTGTTACATTGAATATTGCTTTTCCGTTGGCTGTTTTGTTGTGTGGATTTCTCACTTTATATTCGTTCATTTATTCCTCTGCTACCTCTTAATCCTCCGAAGACTTGGGGCAGGGGGCTGGAGCCTATCCCAGTTGGCTTAGGGTGAAGGCAGAGTACACCTTGGACAAGTTGCCAGTTCATCACAGGACAAGCACGTAGAGACAAGTAACCACTGACACTCACATTCATACAGTACCTATGGACAATTTAGAGTGCAACCTATGTCTATGTTTTGGTTTGGGGAGGAAGCCGGAGTCCCCACAGAGACCCCATGCAGACACAGACAGAACATGCAAAATTCCCATGAACCTTCTTGCTGACCACTGTACCACCTTGCTGCCCCACAGACTTTATATAAACCTCTAAATCCAATAAAAATGCATTTTCACAGTGCAGTAGCTTTAAAAAAAAATCACAAAGCATTGACCAATCAGTATGCTGCTATCTGTGCTATTTGTGGCACATGTCTGTTTGCTTGTGTTGTGAAGATTTGCAAAGAGAAGACATTTAAAAGGCCACAGCAGCAGCTCATGGCAGACTAGATGAAAGCCAACAGCGAGTCTCACAGAAAAAAGTGGAGCTCTGACTGAATCATATTTCTCTGCCATCGTGATATGAACCTGCATCACAAATAAAACCGCAAAGATGGTGGTTTAGAAATGGATTCATTAATAGGTGCCAGTTTGGTGGTTACTGGCAATTTAGTTTTTTAACCACATAAAATAATCATTACTATATTGAACAGTGTTATTGCACATCACAGGTGTCGATTTCCTCATGAGTAAGTGAAGAAGTCATCAGTAAAAACAGCAAGGAGTTAAAAATGAACTACAAATTAACACCAAATTCAACAACGTACATTAAGCTGAGTAGAAAAGAAGCTCACAAGGGGTGACGTGTAAAACAGCAGCAAGCCTCTCAAATGTGAAGGAAAAAGACAACGGAAAGTTCAACCCAGAACGTCTGATGTCAACTGTTTAACAAAACCAGTTGTACAGGCTGCATCTGATTGCTCTGCCTCGTTCTAGAACAGTGGAGTTAAAGCAGGTTCACAGAGGCTGCTGCAGGAAAAGATGCAAAGCACAGCACACTGAGGATGCAGGCTGATCTCAGGTAAACTGTTCTTTATTAGATCTTTAATACATTTATAACTTTCTAGGCATATATGTTGTTTGGTCCAAGACACAGTATGACAGTTCCTGCTAATTTATGACTACTGTATTACGGATTTCAGCATGTGCGTACGTGTTATGGTGGAAAAATAGCTCTACATAATGTCAAAACTGTAATCTGTCCAGGTGAAATATCCTATTCAAATAAGAAGACGTCAAATGACAAGTCCCATACCCAGTTTTGAAATTGGCCATGACCCTAACCTTCTTCCTTGACGGTCACAGCATATTTGGAATCAGTGTAGTCAGTAACCTGGTGTATATTACATTTTCAACTTCACTACATAGCAAGAAATGTATGCGGGTCAAACGGAAATAATTTCAGAACCCAATGATCTTCAAGGTCAATGTCAAGGGCATTTGATGAGTGAGAGGTGTCCTGGAGTCTGATCTATCATATAATAAAATTTGGTTCCTTTAGCTATGGTAGAATTGGTGCTATAGGTCAAAGTAATTTAGGGCAACCACAACCTAATTTGCACATTTACTGTGGTTGCCATAGTAACCCTTCCTCCTTCTATGCACTTTTTTCGGTTGGGGGATAGTCAACACAGAGCTAGGTGATATGGCCAAAAACATTCCCATGCTAAATGTTTTCTACTAGTCAATATTGATCATTATTACAATAAATGTCATATTATTATTTCTCTGTAGTTTAAGTTAGATTTTTTTATTCTCTGTCAAAGTTGAAGAAACCGGATAATTAAGTGTGGTTGCAAATAAATCAGTAAGAGATTTTTTATTGCTTGCACATACTATTATTGCACCTTTCCTCATAGGATATATGTTGATTTTCTTTTTTTCCAAGTTTCAAAGTTTTACACAAACCTCTAAATGAAATTGGACTGAAATGATACAAGACAAAAACCACATAAAAGCCAACGAGATAAAAATGAGGCAAGATACTAAAACGCAAAGGGAAAGCTGACTTTCACAACATGATCCTAAAATTAAGGGTCACGGTTTTCTGTTCATTTCCTGATTTGTTTTGTAATTTAGCTTTCTTTGTGTCTGTCTAGCTTCCTTCCACCTGTCACCTGTGTCTTGTCTGTACCTGCCAACCCTAAAGAGTTTCACCTGTACTCAGTTGTTTGCCCCGCCTCCTTCTGTATATAAGTCTCTGTCTCCCAGTTGTTTCAATCTGTTCACATTTCTCTGTGGCACCTCTTTATTGTGGGTTCTGTGCTGCACTTTTTGTAAGTACTTGTGTTAATAAACCTGTCAGTTGTACATTTGGGTCTTCATTTCCTGTGTTTGTCACATTAAGAATATGAGCTAAAGCTGAGTTTTTATTCAATGACATGAACAATTTGGTTGTTTGTGGTTATAAAACACTCCTTTATGGTTAGAATGACATACATTTACTACATATTACACAAATCTACAAGTACAAGTAGTATTTTAATGCAACTGTTAAAATAAAATGTAGTAAAACAACAATTAATGTGTTTTAACAAAGGATGTAGACAAAATAAACCCTGAGGACCAAATGACAATGTATATCACAAATATAATTAACACAATATAAAAATATATCAGCAGGAAGAGTAGCTGAGGTAGTGCTGCCAACGCTAATGGGGTTGAAATAAACATAAACATAAACATAAAATTGTATGCTTTACACATGAAGGAAGAGGCTTGCTTGGTCAAGATAATGGGAAAAATATTACATTTTTATACTTTTTCAGTGAAAATGAAATTATCATTCCCACAATAGCAATTTCAATATCTCTCAAACTCACTATAGTATTACTGTGTCATATTTTAATTAATTTGTATATCATCCAGCCATGCATTTGGGCTTTCCATACATCTGGCTCAAAACCAAATCTGACACTGTACTGCCTGGAATCCCTTGTATTTTACAACCTTCCAATTCCGCTGTCAGTGATTTAAGGGCTATTAAACCCTCCATGATGGATGCCAGAAGGAGAAAAAAACTCACTGTGACTGAACTATGACAATGGAGACTGAAAACAATGCGAACAATGTGAGCGGCAGCAGTTAATTTAACAAGGCAGAGTTTCACCATCAGCAGAGTGAAAGCCATGTAAAAACTAATAGCTACACACCTAAAATTGACTTGACTAATTGCCGTTTTGACTGTGTTAGACTGGGCAGGACGGATAAGGGGTCGACACATGTCAGGGCGTTGTAGGTAACGACGGCAGGTTGAAATGGACCGATGCTCTGACACAAATTCACTGGGGAGCAGCTCTGTCATCCATGGCTGTCAGGACCAGCAGAGGACAGGCCACAACTGTCAGGAGCTGTTATCTTTAGGCCACAGAAGGGCAAAGGACCAGCTCTGAATGTGTACAATTGTTCACTCGTCATCAGTCTCTAGTGTTAGCAGTATTCAAATTTTGTTGGGGGTTTCACTCACAGAATCGCCCAGAGTTATAGAGAAAATTGCGACTTTAAGCAATCTTCATTTTCATATGAAAACATTTTAAACCAAGAAATGACATCTGACATCTAAGTAGAGACCTTAAGTCCCACCCCTTCCTGTTTGGCTCCTCACACCCTCACTTCAGAAAAAACTGTATGATAGTCATTGATGACAAAGCAGCTGACAACTACCACCATCTACACCTGGGGTCTCAAACTCGGCCAATGGAGGGCCAGGACCCTGCAGGTTTTCTATCCAACCAGTCACTAAAGCAGGTGATGTCATGATTTGCAATCGGGGGGAGGAGCTTATCAGTAAAATCTGCTTGTTGGGGACCGGCTGGAAGGAAAACCTGCAGGGTCTTGGCCTTCCATGGCATGGGTTTGAGAACCCTGATCTACACATATGATGACAGTCAGTTTCAAAGATTGATTTACATGTTTTGCAGTTTGTCACTCATAAGTTTGGAGACACCTCCTTCAGTGTTGTTTCTTTATTTGCATTATTTTTAACATTGTACATTAATAATGAAGACATCCAAACTGCCAAAGAACATATATGGAATTATATGTAGCAAATTAAAAAAAGAACCAATCCAGAACATGTTTGATATTTTAGATTGTCCAAAGGAGCCATGTTTAGCTTTAGATGACAACTTTGCATTCTCTCATTAGATGAATGAGAGCCAGAATGGTTTTCAATTCATATGTGTGCCTTGTCAAAAATTAATTTGTCATTTCTTGCCTTCTTAATGAGCTTGAGACCATCAGTTCTTTTGTAAAGAGGGAGAGTGGGTACAGAGTGATTCGCTCTATTAGTGTTATTACAACTACTGTACAAATCCACATTATGGCAAAAAAAGCTGTTAAGTAAAGAGACAAGACAGCTTAAATGTTTTCATTATATGATCTTCAGTGCTGAAAATTATAAAAATAAAGAAAACACTGAAAAGTGTTCAAACTTTTGACTGGAAATTAAAATAGGTCATTATAAAGATTACAAACAGGAAGTCAAGAATCTTTGCAACTCAACATGAACAGACCTCGAATAATTTTTACCTCCTTTACTGCTTTATTCTTGAAGAATGAAGTTAAATTTGCGTATGTAGTCACTATTTTGGTTTTGGTGTTGTACATCACATGAGATGTACATCACGTCGCATTTTACTATTTTTGTGACAAACTTTGTTGATTTGTGAAATTTTTTTTTGTATTGACGAACATCATATGTGTAAATTACGATGTAATTCAATCTGGATAGAAAGGACGTTTCATGCCATTGACTTCTTTCTTCTAAAAAGTTCAACTTTTGTCTCATCAGTCCACAGAGTATGTTTTCTGGCAAAACTGAGACAAGCCTTTACGGTCTTTGTGGTCAGCTGTGGTTTTCGTCTTGGAACGCTGCCATGCAGATCATTTTTGCCCAGTCCCTTATGGTGGAGGCCTGCAGTTCTTTGGATGTTGTTGTGGGGTCTTTTTTGACCTCTTGGCGTAACTATGGGGGTGGGCGGCGTTCCTGGGAAGGTTCACCACTGTTCAATTTTTTCTCCATTTGTGAATAATGGCTCTCATTGTGGTTCACTGGAGCCCCAAAGCTTTAGAAATGGCTTTATAACCTTTTCCAGGCCTTAATTACTCAATAGAACTCAATTACTTTGTTTCGCATTTGCTCCTGAATTTCGCTAAGGGTCTTTTGATGTAGTTCACTTTGTCAGGCAGGTCCTATTTAAGTGATTTCTTGACTAAGAACAGGTGTGGCAGTAATCAGGCCTGGGTGGGGCTAGAGAGATTAAACCAAAAATATGATAAACCACAGTTCATTTATGTTGTGGGGGGGGGGGCTTTTTCAGACAGGGCCATGTAGGTCTGGATTTTTTTTCCCCCTTAAAAATAAAAACCTTAATTTAAAACTGTATTTTGTGATTACTTGTGTTATCTTTGTCCAATATTTAAATTTGTTTGATTGAAACATTTAAGTGTGACAAATATACAAAAAAGTAAGAAAATAGGAAGGGGTCAAACACTTTTTCACAGCACTGTAAATCAAAGATTGTCCATTTTCAAGAGTGTTTACTGCCTCAAATCAATATTTGAACATTTTAAAAATCATCAGTCTTGGGCAACCTAATCTCGTCAAGTTTATTTATACAGTATTTATATATCATAAATTCCTTCAAAAAGCTCCAAAAATGTATCTTGTACAACACCATCTGATGGGGCTGCACAATTAATCACAAATGGAATGAATCAATAGGTTTAGGGTGATATAAACTGTAGAAATGGGGAAAAACATGGTTGCATATTTTAGACATATTCTGTGTAAAACATGTAGGAAGAAAGGTTCAATTTGCATTCTTTTAAAAAAATTTAATATTTGAACACTTTTATAAGATATTTTGTATTTCTTTCTGTTATTGTATTTTTACGCTAGTTTTTATGCTTGAAATGACATTATTAACTGAGTAATGAGTAAGTGTGTTTTCCTTCACAGCCTAGAAAGAGGATATTGGCCAAAATAATCGCAATATGACCTACTCGCCAAATATCGCAGCCCTACGATCTGAGCACAAATTATTCCTCAAATACCTTTTTAACAAGCTAAAAGAAAAACTGCATCAACATCATCAACAAACAGCATCAACCACATGGTAATCCTGTATCAGAAAATGTTGATGCATAAGCAGTAACTGTCCACAACAGGGGCCAATAAGAATGCAGCTTTAATAATTATTGTGTTGATTATTTTGTGTCAAACTGACAAAACACTACAGAGACACCGCTCACTTTTATGTGTTTTTAGAACTTTGACTAGATGCATCATACAGTATAATAGATGTAAAATATCTAAGAACAGATCAAAGCGTGGCTCCATTTCATCAGACTCGATGCCAGACTGTGACACACTATATGCAGAAAGGACACTGCTGCCAAGTCACTTGAACGTGCATGGAATACATTTATGAGCGTACAGTTGTTTGACTACAAGGAAAATCAGCCATAGCCATCCTCTTCTCAGCATTCATTTCTATTTTACAATTTTACAGAGCTTCCTCCAGCCCTAACCTTGCACTGCTGGGCATAAATTAAAATACGCTTAGGTTTACACATTTTTGTTAAACTGGTTTGAGTTTATAAAATGCCATGAAACTGAAAAATAAAACTAAATATCTGTATTGTGATGCTAGTGTGGCTCATGGGATGGATCCTGTTGAAATAACTCTGATCCTCAGCAGCTGTTTCAGCCAGTATTCTCTTCCATTGTAGTATCTGCATGTTCTCCTTACTACATGTGCAACAAGCTGCAGCTGTACACTGAAAATTTCAAGGTGTGATAAAGGCAAATTTTGTTTTACACCTTAAATTCAGTCAAACTTATAGACTGTAAATTTTAGTGGACAAAGGACAAAGAGACCATGACGTCATGCAGTGATTTCTGAACAGCCATTTTAAGATCAACTGGACTGTCATTCCCTGGATGAGATGTTGGAGCCAAAAACAGGATGTAACCATATTTGGATGAATTGGATGAACTGCCAGAGGTTAAAAAAGTTAAGGTTCCCCTAAACTGAAATATAACGTACATTTCAGAATGATACAAAAAGGCCTGTTTCAGGGAACAAGGCATGGGTTAACAAAGCTGTTCTGCACCAATGAGGTTGATCAAGCCTTAAAAGTTGGTTCAACTGAATTTCCTGTGGGCCCACCACTTGGAAGTGTTGTAAGGGTCTGATTTATGCCTCCATCTGGAGTCAGGTCACATTAGAGTCGATCCAGATCTGGACCTTTCGATAAGCAGTTGTTAAAGTTTTACAAAAAACAAAACATCTACAACCCTTTTTCACAGAAATAATACAACCTCACACCATTACCTTCTTTCAAGGCCTTGGAAAAGCGCCTTCAAAGACAACACAATAGGGATCTGCGCTGTGACCCATGTGACCCATTCTCGGCCTTTGAGACTAATGAGCTTGTCAAGTGGCGGTGGCTGGAACATCCAAGGAGACCGTGACCACAACACCAAGGGATCAGCGGCATGAGGACAGCTACTTATTGAGTGATGATATAGACCAGCGCAAGGCTCATACTTCAGAGCTGTTATGACAGTCAGAGCTCAGAGGAGGCCAGCTCCGAGCCGGCAAGGTAAGAGGGAGGAAGATTAAAGTCAGCGCTGTGACTGAATGCCATCACTAAATCATCTCCACATCTGCTCTTTGAAAAGAAATGTGCGCTATGGGGCTGAAATGAAAAAATCATCATAAGGAACGGAATGACCCATAAAAATCAAATAGGGTACCTGAGTGAGTGGAGGTACATTAGCAGGTCATGGAAGATCTCATTCATGCCGCTTTGGTGATTTTGTATTTTTGTCTTTTGAGAATTTATTGATGTCAGAGGAAGACAACTTGAATCTGAATGCAAGCCTGGCTCTATGGTTTTAGATTTTTTTCTTTACAATATGAAAAGAAGCCCGTCCTTTTGGAACGTCCTTGAGCTTCTTAAAGACTGAATAAAAAATGAAAGGCTACTGGGCTAAAACACACATGCACTGCATTTCATAAAGCCTGTAATGTCTTCAATACTACTCAACACATGCAAGTTTAATGTCATAAAATATGTTTTTCAATCTCTATTTTGATTCCATTTCTCAGTACACCAAATCAACCTCATAGAAAATTAAAGCAATTTCTGAGTCGTGCAATGTTGGGTGCACAGAAACGGTACTCAAGTAAAACTATTGTTCCTTTCTAATTCCTAAACATTACTGCATGACTAAAAGTAAGAGTATCTTATAAAAAAACTTCTCAAGTAGAGGCATAACGTGGAATTTAATATGTTGACTATTTTTGATTTTATTTTTTCTATTTTGTTTATTTTTTAACTCACTATTTATTTTTACTAATGTTTTTGCTCAGTTTGTTCACACATTTTCTTGCATCTTTTGCTTTTTGATCAGTTTTTGCTACTTATTTTGTTCACTTACTCGACTATCTATGCTCATTTTGTTGCTTATTTTGTGGATTTTTTGTTTAATTTTGCGATTATTTTTGTTAATTTACTTAACCATTTTCCTCATATTTGCTTCTTTTGGCCATTTGTGCTTATTATGTAACCTGATTTGATTTGAGTGTTTTCTTCAGTTTTCTTGAATATTTGCATTATGTTGTTACTTTTGCTCATTTTCTTGGTTCTTTCCCTGATTATTTTGGTACATTTTGACTCATTTTGTAGCTTAGTTTATTCATATTTGATATTTTACTTTTTGGACTATTTATGTCCTATTTTTAGTTAATTGATTATTTTGTACATTTTTACAAGTTGATTGAGCTGTGGCCAAATGTAACTGAGTAGAAGTAAATTTTTTCATCCTCAATGTAACTGAGTAAGAGTATAAAGTACTCTGAAAAACAAAAACTCTAGAAGTACATATTTTTGAAAAAATATACTGAAGCACGTGGAGTACAAGGAGTGTATGTACTTGAGTACTACCCAGCTCTAGAGTAGTGTTCAGGTCAGGGTGATTGGTTTTCGTCAACGGTGGAATGTGTACTGGTTCAGTGTAGTGACTTCTCAAGGCAGCGGCCTCAGAACACAAACCGTGTATGAGCAACATTATTATCATGTGATTGATTGAAGTTGACCAGTGCGTCCTATTGGCTGCTGGTCTATGTGTCCAAGCTGATTGACATATAAAGTTGGCATAGACACACAGCAGACCTTGAGCCTTGCAGGATTAGCAAAAACAGTCACCGAAGATTTTAAAACATGGTTTTTGAAATTCAGAGCACTCCATAACCTAGTTCCTCCATATCTCACTAAGCTCTTTTAACTATATACACCCTCAGCCTCTCTGCTCCACCTGTCCACGATGGGACTCAGATCCTTCAGCCCCTCTGACCCCCAACTTTACAAAGCGCTGTCACACGACACCTGCATAGTAGCATCTCTTCTCACTTTCACAACTCGTCTCAAAAACCTGCCTGGTCGATGGAGCGTACCCCACATGATCATTCTCCCATCATCATAGAGAGTCTGCTGGTGCACTGCATCACAGTGCAGCTCCAAACAGGAAAGCTCTGCAAGGGGTGATAATGGCAGCTCAGAAAATCATCGACTGCCCCCTGCCCTTCCCGGAAGAGGGAATAGGAGTGTGTGACCATGTATATTTTATGTGCTTTTACTTTTACTATCTATTACATTATTTGCCATTATTTATTCTGTACTATTTTGTATTTTAACTACACTCATGTGGGTGGCTCCACCAATTTCATTGTATAACCGTGCCTGTTCAGTGACAATAAAGGCAATCTCATCTGATTCGCACCACCACATTTATCTTACCAGTCTCTTTGTATTTAAGATGTCCTTTTGACAATTTTATAATAACAATGGATAGTATCTCTGACTGTTTCTATTTTAGCAATGTCTGTTTATATTTTAATTTTGTTTGTTCTCAATGTGATGTAAGGTGGCCTTGAAGGTGTCAGGACCGATGCACGGACAGACGGAACGGAGACTTAAGCGCCGGACTCAGAGTGGTGTTCAGTGTGATAGAGTTTATTCTCAGACAGGGGAAAGCAAACGGAATAATACTAATAATAATAATAACGATAGTTATAATAACAAATATAATTATAGTTATGATAATAATAATATTAATAACACGAATATACTTAAACGCGAACGAACAGAT
>JAQQAE010012282.1:0-13236 GCA_029823295.1 Pseudamia nigra | reverse complement strand
TTGTTGCCAGCTGAAACATAATCACCCATGCAGAAATTATCCAATGGGAGGCTCGCACCTATTTGCTTAGTTAAATCTGGGTGGTGACCTTTTTTTTGGCCAGGCAGTGTATATTTCTCAGTTGGCCCACATCTCACATGGTCACATGGCGGCCAACCCAAACCTCCGCAGTAGGGAGTCCTGGGACTCGGGCAGCAGGGTATTGGGTCCATAGAAGTCCTGGACTAGGCTGGCATCTACCCACCCTACATGTGCTAAATATATAAGTATGTGCTTGGCTTGAGTCATAGTCTGGTATTGAGTTGGTTTTGTCACTGAACAGCCCCTTCATATGTAATACCCAAGTTTATTAGGGTTTATTACACACAGTGTGGCTGCAGTAAACTTATAAGACTGTTAAAATTGCACAGTGTAGACCTGGCTTTTTAGTTTGAGAGAATATGATGATTGGCTGCTCTCTGAGACGTCAAGTGCACCCTGAGATGCTTTCTCCCATGTCGTCCCTCCTCCTTCGCTTCCTTCTCTTCCTCTTCGTCGGTATGTGCCCCGGCAGCCCACACGCTCCTCTAAACTGTCGACTCAGGAGTCTGGCAGACCTTTCTGCCATCTGGGAAGGGTGGAGAAAGGGAGAGAATAGAAAGATCCTAACATTATCTATCCCCTGCCTTTCTCCTTCTCCTCTCTCCCCCTCTCTGTGCGCAGCTTTATCTTTCATCCCTATTAATCACATCGTCAGGCAGCCTAGACAGAGAATAAATGAACTCTCCTGGTCATTAAAATTAAGCATTGAATTATTGACATGCAATTAGCCTGCCTTTTTGTGGGGGAGACACTGAAAACTTTCTCCCCGCAGTGAGAAGGGAGAAATAATATGACTGCTGTAGTCATCAGAAAAAAAAAATGGAAAAATGTGAAAAAAATAGCATGCCAGAAAATTCTAACTTGGAAAATCCTATTTATCACATAATAAGAGCACTAAGCCTGGTTCCATCTCATTTAGCTGAGTTTTATTCCCATAAGGAGTGGTGTCTTGCGCTTGTTATCTACTTCGTTATGGAGAGGCCCATGCTGCTGCCTCTGGATTATATTGTGGATTATGTTAATGTTGCAGAAACACATGGCCACACCGACTAACACTGAGGTGATCTTTCCCAGCTGTACCTTCCTATGCACTAAATTTGTTTATCTGTTCTCATTTAGCATTATGCAGATCCAAATTGTATAATTATAATAACTGAATAGATCTCTAACTCCATTTGCCGTAATCCCCTATCAGTCAAAATACAGCAACAACTAGACAGGGGGAAAAAAAAGTAAACAATATTTTTGGGAGAAGCGCCTCCATATTCTATTTTCGCATTCACTTCCAATTACAGTGACAATTGCCTTGGTAATTTTATGAATAGCAAGAAACACTTACTGTGCTTGTTAGTCAAATACACATTCTGCAGCCTTTTCATAACAGCAGAGCAGGAGTTTGACAAGCTGTTTACGCTAAGCCTGAGTAAATCAAATTCAGAGTTTGCCTTCCCTCCCCAGTAATCTCATTTTGTTTACCGCTAACGCTAAGTACATTAGCATCTGCAAGGCCTGTCTGTATTTACTCTATTTACCCCTACTGTACTGGCTTTAAGCCAAGCAGGGACTAATGTTACAAAATGAGGGGAACCAGCTGTATATTCATGAACAACTAGCTGCTAATCTGACACTGAGGCAGTGATCCAGAGAAGCCAGAGCTGCTTTCACTGTATAAACTGACAGAAGATGTAGTTTTTGCTTAAGTGAAGGGAGATATTAACTGCTTTTAAGGCCGTGAGTCGCTTCTTTCTCTCTCCTTGGGTGTTTATATGGGAGAGTGAGGCATGAGTGAAAGGGAAATAGCAAATCTCCCTCTCAGGAAACCAAAAGATACACAGTAGGAAGTAATGGTTTGGTTTAGATCATTCCTGGACTGTTTACCTACTTGGGGTTCACATAGGAAGTATGGGTAATTTGACTCCTTAAGTAAGAAGGAAATGACATCAGGGTCAAAGATCGCCTGGTTTTCAACCTCCTGTAATGGCTTCTCTCGGTGTTTTGGAGTGAATAGGGACAGTATCAGGTCTCACCTGTTGTATGCGTCCTCCTGTTTGTCCTCAGTTCCTAGGTCTGACCACAGCCCGGGTTCCCATAACCTACAACCTGACTTCCATGCCTCATTAAGCAGCTGTGTCACAGGTGAACACTGGCCTGGGTGGTAAACAGATGCTGCAATTGCACTGTGGCCTAATGAAAGGCAAACTGCAGAATGAATCCATTTTAACAGAGTCACGGCAGCTATTTTCTTAATCAAACAACATAAAAGCATCTGAAACCAGTGTGATGATGGAACACGTTCTCTAGATTTTAACATAGTTTCCTATCCTAGTACGAGTGATATAGTGGTTGATGTTAAAGGAGAGCCAGTTTTTACATACATGGACCGAAAGCAATTTATTTGGATTTCTGGATAATTATGTCACATATATATTAACACTGTCTTCACTCAGCCCTACAAGATCACCAAAACTGCAGAAAACCTTCTGGATAACCTGGGACAATTGGTGTGTTCCAGCTGTACACAGAAGTTGTAATTTTGATGTTCCTAGTTGGAAATTTCACCTGGAATACCAACTCAGAATCTTGGTGCAACCCCACCAACCCCTATTTTACAATTCAATATGGCTAATACTAGGAACAACTGAACAAACGCCGCTAATTTCTGTTGTATTTGGTTTATGTTGCATCAGTCATACATACTGTATCGTACTGTCCATTTTGTCTGTATGTCCAAAATGCCACGTACAGGTGTTATCACGTAGAAAGCACGTGTTTGGAATTTGTCTATGCTTCGAATGAGCCGCCTTTCCAGGATACATCCATGTTTTTTGGACTTTGCAGCTGGAACTTGATCAGCTCAGAGTTTAAGGTCATTCCCAGTTCTGACCTCTGGTTACTGAGGTAAATGGAATACACTGAATGTACCATCCCTACACGATGGTATCCATGGCAAAGAAAGGAAAAGTGTGGTCAACTGAAGCTCACTTGGATTTAAAGAAATAGTCAGTTCAGAGCTGGAAACCAGGGTTACACAGACAGCACAATGAATGAATGTCTGTTGTTGCATGTTGAGCTAAAATGTAAAATACATATATTCTACTGACAAGTGAGACTTAAATTAACTTGTTAAAAACATGTTGATGTAGACAATGACAGCTCTAACACTGCCTTTACTTAGATTTTAAACTCAATGGATTTTCGCAACACTTAAATAAACACACCCTCTGTTTTGGTCACACCCTCAACCTGTTGCTGTTAATGCTTCCCCATAACCAGCACTCAAGTACCTTTACTCCATTACATATACTGGAACAGGTTTTAGAGTACGTAGTTGGTTTGCAAAATACTAGTCTTACTCATTTAAATTTATGATAAAAAAAACTACTTGTACTCACAATTGGTTCTGTACTTCAGTGAATGCACTTACTCTATGCTGCATTTGGTTTTACACAGACTGTTCCAAAAGACCACCAGATTATGAACTGATATTCAATACAGTCAACACAGAACAGTGAAAATAAAAAAGCAGCAAAATGCGCAAAAATGAAGAAAAAAATCAAGTAAATGAACAAAAATGAACATTATGACCAACTAAATTGAACAAAAATGTATAGAATACACAACAGAAAATACCATATCGTACCATACCATATCAAAGTCCAATAGGCCAAAGTGCTGCACATTGGACCACAAAAGCAAACAGAATCCTGGTAAGAAATACAAACAAAATGAAGAAAAATTCACAAAACACTCATGTGCATTCATAAAAATGAGCATCATAACTAACCAAATTGAACAGAACTTCAATAAGATAAGGAAAAAATCTTGGAAGAAGCAAATCTTGAGAATGTTGTTTCTATTTTTTTCTTGATGTTGGAAAATAAACAGTGTTTCACATGTATTTTTACATTTGACTATTTCTGAGTACATTACTGTATTTATGATGGTAAATGTGAACTTTACATGATCACTTACAGGCTTAATAACCAGTAGAAGTACCGCGTATTGGGTTATAACAAATTCACCTTATGAAGTTACTCACTTCATAATGGTGAAGTGAGTACTCATCAAAGTAACTCATCATGTTACTTTTTTATCTAAAGTAACAGTATATTTACTTACAGTATGTACTGCTTCTGTTTACTCTACAGACCACTGCCCATGACCCCTTCCAATCGGACCACTTTTTTGATAACTTTTGAATGAACACTAACAGACTGACATGGTCCTGGGAAATAAATCTCTTTACAGTAGATGCTGAATTGAACTGAATGCAAAGATTGAGAGAGGAGTCTAAAAGAATAAATATGTAAATATGGGTCCCAAATTTGCACGCCATGCTTTGAATTGTTGCATAATACTGCGGGTTACGAGTTTTACTTAACACTGTCCACCATAACAAAAACAGGAGGAGATAACACTGAGAAATGCAGCCTTTCCACCTCAGTCCTGCTGGGTGATCGAGAAACAATTGATTAGCAGGAGCATTAACGAAATGCGCCGTGTGACACTGCAGCCTATTGTCTTGCTAATGCTGCAGCCCAATATGTACAGATTACCTGATGCATCTCACATCCTCACAGAACACTGTCTATCTCTTATTTACCGTAGGGCACACAGAATGTAGTGCTTGTCTAATAGTGTAGCATATAACACATCCTGTACTGCAGCGCTTTGAAGGTAACTCCCTGCAAAAAAAGTGCTGATTCCAGACAAAGAAAGTGTGGCTTTAAATTCAGCTATGGTACCTTCCCAATTACTGTAAAGGTGGTTTGTTCAAAACAGTTGATCAGCAATTTATTCACACTTACACAAGCCAAAAAACTGCTTCATGCTTTCACCTTAGCCTTCAGGTAAATGAAAGCCTTCTATACATTGGTATGTACACATGTTATTCCAGCGTACATGTTCTTAAACAATCAGAGGTTCAATAGGATTTCAGTACTTCATGTCTGTGCTTGATTTGTCTCCTTTTTCTCGAGGATCAAACACGGTTGGACTGTAGCTGGCTTTCCACTTTCATAAGGACTGAGAAGTTGTCGTGATGGGAGTGTTTCAGCCCTGTGGCGATGCAATCTCTATATCCCAGTGTAATTATCAGGATAAGTCATTCTCTTTCCATGGTGAGGGCCAAAGTTTCCTGCCATGCTGTGTGGAGATGTGATTTGATTGAAAAGGCTGTGCCGTATGGTGTGACCTCACAGGCTTCAGGGCTTCTGGAGCTCAATGCATGAAGCCTCCATGTCCATATACAATATGTATTAAATGCATGACCATTTTTCTCTTCTTTGAATCATAGCTGCTTAGAATTTAAAGAAGAGCTGGAGAGAAGCATCCACACACTTTCGCACCATTTGAAGCTGTGCAGAAAAATTCCCAACGGATTATCTAAATTGACTGACTGCTACCTTTGGCATTATATGCACTTCCATGAGGACATTTGATTTACATTTTGAAGATGTTAATGGAAACAGGGAATTCAAGAAACCACTTAAATATATAGATGGAGACACCGTTTTCAAATCAAGCCAGAATTAACAGACATTTAACTCATGTTGATCAGCTCTTTGCAACATCTTTCCAGATATTCTCACAAATGGTAAAAACATGACATGTGGTTCTGGCTTGGACTGAAGAGGAAATGGCTTTACTACTATGGATGCAGATTATTCCTTGACGAACAGGGTACTACATGGGAATAATGGCGCCCATTCATTCATGGAAAACTACTCACTGTCGATGAAGCAAAAAAAAAAAAAAATTCCACTTCCAAGTTATTTCAGTGTCATGTTGCCCCCGTATGTACTACGTCCACTGCACAAGTGAACTAGTGCTAATCTTTACTATTGGCCACTGTGCACTGTGGGTGACATCATGGATTTTAAAACATATTTTTTTGATGATTTCAAACCTCGATGTTATAAAAGCTAATCACAGAATGAGTCATTTTTGACTTCTTCTGTAGATGTAAGTATCCAGTCAGCAGTTTTACAGACGTCTTATCATGGTGGTCTTTTGAGAAGATGCTTCCTGTTCCAGAGTGTAGTACCAGCGAATGGCCACTAGGGGAATCGGCTTCAAATTGATGTGGTCATCTGGGTTCCTGTTCTTATGATACTTCCATGTGTCTCATTTGTGAAAAAACAACATTTGTTTTGGAAATCAGGAACAGAATTCTGTACTTCTTCTCTGTTTATTAGAGCTGTGAGTAATGTAACCCACCGCACCACCTTTAGATGGTATCAGCCCCCTATTATACCTAATAGGTCAATATTCTGAATTTGACTGGTGTTGGATATTCAGGATGTTATTTTCCCTGTGGGATATACAGGTATCATTCTGGTTATTTAGACACGAATAGAACCAATTCAGAAAATGTCTCATTAGTAGGTTGAGGCAAAGATGCTCTCTGGTACAGATGGACACTTCACAGCTCTGGTCAGAGGGAAATTCACACAGTGGAACATCTGTTGACAGTGAAAAACTTTTAAAAAGCTCTGTTTATAAGTGGGGTATAAACAGCTGCATGTAAACAGGAATAGAAGTGGAATATTTATTGTCATCGGCTGTGTAAACAGCATATTCGGAAATGTCTTTTTCACAGTAAGTGGGAACAAGTGGAATATTTTGTGCATGTGCATATAGTCCGTGCAGCCTGGTTCATCTGCACCAAACCCATTCATGGAAGCATACCTAATGCGCTTTCTCTCTTTTTTTGAGAAAATTTACTTCAAATTCCCTGCATTTTATGGAAACACAACTAGTAACACAACACAAATACAAGTAACAAACAAAACCCCCAACCACAGAGGTCAGTGGAATATCTTCTGGTTCATTGGCCTCTTGGGTCAAACACACAAAAAAAGTCGACCTCATGATTATGAGCGACTTTGCTTATTGTTTAAGCTGTTATATAACTATTGCAGCATGTTGCATATGTTGGTTGAGTCATGCAAAATGCCCAGTTAGATGTGTAATTTAAATTCAGTGCTTTCATGAGTCTCTCGAATTCCATATGCAAAACGGCTTCCAGAAAATACACACAGCTGAATACTCTGCTCAGCTGGTTAAAAATTAATAGCAATGTCAATGTCTGAACATTATGTTACTTTTTAACCATGGGCTTCGTTAAATATTCAATCTAAGGAAAGCAAATGTTCCAATCCTTTACCTTTAGTTGCGTCTTTCCCGAGTAGTGTCTTGTTACCTCCTGGCTCTCGTCTTTTCTTCTTCGTTCTTTTTTCCCTATTTCTCTCCTATTCTGTCTTTCTCTCCTGTTGACTCTGATGCCCAGGCTTCTGCTTAATTGGTATTTCTGTTGAGCTTTCCCGAGTGTGAAACAACAGAGCCTCACACCTCAAATACAGTATTTATTCATTATTTTGCACACAGTTGTCTGACAGCGGGAAACCTTATTAGCCAAGCTAATTTAAGGGGTGACTAGCAATCCAATTAGTTCTAATTGGAGGCTGATGGAACAATCTTCAGAGGTAACCTGCACTGGCTTTGGCCACCGCTGTATCTTCACACTCCTGGAAGCCTTTCTCCTCCTTGCATTGATGCCGCTTAGCTGAGGTCTGGTTTGTGAGTCAAACTTTTGCCATCAGGTAATAATGAGGTTGTTACATTATGCATGGCAACAATGGAGATCTATTCATGGTGGTTCAGTGGAGCAGAGGGGGCTGTGAGAGGTGGCAGGGGCTAATTCAGCGAGGCCTTCTTACAAAGCCTGGAACAATGTTCTTTCGCATGGAGCTCTTGTCTCTGGGCCTGGACCACCCCACAACGCCACTCACTCACACACTAAATGGACACAGTATGGTGGCTTCGTATTGTGCACTTAGGACACATTACCTATTTACAGACATCCCAGAAGGCACTAAACATATGTCTTAAAAAAAAACATTTCTAAAGCAAAAGAGCAATATTTCTTCAACTCTTTCATGCATGTGTCCTCTACACTGCCCTGCATCTAACAAGAACACGATGACATAAAATTAATAGTAATTACTCAATTAAGGCAAAAAGGAAAGTGCATTAAGTACGTGAGTATTTTGGCTTAAAATAAACGTATAGACACGGAAAAGTAGTAACATAAGAAGCAAAAAGCACAAAATAGAGAAGAAACTGAATAAGTGAACCAAATTAAAAGAAATGAACAAAACAAACAAAAAAATGAAGAAAAAGTGAACAGAATAAGAAGGAAAATGCAGAAAATTAGATGCAAAAAGAGAAAAAATGAACAAAAATAAACAAAACGAGCAAAATAATCAAGAAGTTGCAAAGAAAGGAACAAAAAAAAAGAAAAATAAACAACATAAGAAGGAAAAAGGAGCGATTTAATAAGCAAAATGTACAAAATAGTAGAAAATGAATGAAAACTAACAGAATCAGAACAAAAATCAGCTAAACAATAAAAAAAGTTGCGATAATGTGAGAAAATCAGAAGAAAACCGAACAAAATAAAAAGCAAAATAAGCAAACCAATCAACAAATGAACAAAGTTAGGTGTGAAAAGAAGAAAAATGAACAAAAACAAACCAAACAGTTGAGAAAATATTTTATTTTGCAACAGGCATGACTATTTGGCCTTGTAGTGTGTATGCTATCAGAAAACAAAATATACTGCACAAATTATATAGTAGATTCATCATTTTGTTTTTATACATCATATTAACTAAATCATAATAGTGAGTGTATTTCATTAAAATTAAAAGACTTTATTTAACCATTTTGAGCCACTAACTGCTCAAAATAAATAACACTATTTGAAAGCTTGTTTGGAAGGAGCACGAGGCTCAAAAGTCATATCTCCTGTTTATTATAATTAATGCGTGAAAGGGTTAAAAGTTCAATTAAGTTAATACCGTCAAACTGGACCTAATTTAAATCACTGCCAGTGAAGATGTATTATAACACCCACTTAATCCAGAATGATACCTGACATCAGTGTATTTCACAAACACTAGCAGGTGCTTTATCTGCTGCGGTTTAATGATGTGTACTGCTCTGTTAGTGCTTTTCAGGTGCTCAGCATGTGTGAATCACTTTGAACCTTTAAAAACTGCAATCTGTCACTATACACTACGTTCTCGTGCTTTTTTGTTCTCGATAACCTACGTGTTAACTTGTAGCATACGTTGACACTTTAAAAGCACAAGTACTAACGGAAACACATGCTTTTGTCGCCAGCTGGAGAAAGAACACACGGTGACACAGGGATATATTATATTTCAAGTTGTGGCCCGAATGAAAAAAGCGCCATTCAGTGCCACAGAAAAAAGAAACTGCAGCCTTTACACATGAACACGGTTAAAGTAACGCCTCTCTCGAGCTCTGCCATGTAGTGTATCTGTCCTTTGTCTTTAAGAGGTCACTAGGCAGGTTTGCAAATTTCAGAAAACGCACATTCGCACGTTTGTATCCACTAGTGTCACCATCATCATTGTTTAAAACCTCAGCAGTCAGATGCATGATTTCATTCAATAACATCCTAGATCTAAAACATTTGCATCCTGTGCTGATTGTACATCCTTATTATTAACTCTTTCATGGTTTGTAAAGGTACGGGAGTAGATTTCAGGAGGCATAGGGGGTATTTGCCCCCTTAATAATCAAAAGATGTCAATTTGTCCCCCTCAGTAAAACTACTTTCAATGATGTGCAGCTCTTTTGTCACATTTTTGGTTAATTTCATTTTCTTGATTATTTTGTTCATTTTTGCTGCATAAGTGATACTGCTCATTTTATTGATTGTTTAATTTCATTCACTTATATATTTTCTTCAGTTTGAGCATTGTATAGATTATTTTTTTCAAAATCTTAAGTATTCCATTTATTTTGACCCATTTTCTTAATTATTTTGTTAATTTTTATTTATTTTCTTCATTATTTTGTCCAATTTTGATCATTTTCTTGACTATTTTGTTGGTTTTCCATATTTATTCTGGTTATTTTTTGAGCATTTTCCTGATTAGCTTGTTCCTTTAATATTTTGCCCCCTCCAATGTTGTTACAAAATCTATACCCTTGTGTCAATGCATTTGTCAAACATTGTTTCTGCACATCATCATACATGGTGGTGTTTTGCTGCTTTAATCTATTATGGGATTTCTGTTTATTGCACATATTAAGTCAGTGCACGCTGCATTTGTTCACACATTCAGAAACATAATTATTTTCGAAAACTATAGCACATTTGCAATTATCTTTCATTGACGCATCAAGTTTTCTACCTCTGCGAAAACAATGTGGAAACTGCTGGATGGATATGCACCTACTCTCAAAGAATGTAAACATTAAAATGCAATTTGACAATAAATATGTGCATAGACATTTCACCAGTAAAGTTAATCATCCATAATAGCATGTCAGCAAAGATGTAATGACTCAAAAAAGAAAGTGTGACTATTTTAAGTAAAGTTGCATCTGAGAGCACATAGACCCTGCATCCACCTCATCTCCACCATGCACAAGTGTGCAAGAATCATATTGTGTACTATAGTGTTACTAAGCTTGATGAGTGACCCTTTTCACAGCATACAGTTTAATTTATTATGCAGAAATGCTTTTTGGTTTCTTTCATTTTATGGGACACGGAATACTAAAAGCACTACAAACAACAAATGTCTGTAGATTTTCCAAGTGTCTTTAAAAGCTGATTAAAGTTTCCAAGAGGGATCAAGTTTGACAGTCTCAAGTTTTGCTGTAAGGAGTTCCCACATGAGGGGGCAGCTGGAGAGAAAGCCTTTCTACACAGCTCTGTTCAGACAGGTGGGACGCTGAGGGTTATGAAGTCCTGAGAGTGACGGAGACTGCACTGTTTATGGGATATGAAGGCGGATAAAGATGTCCAGTTAAGCAGAGAATACAAAAGTGCAGCGGTGAGTGAGGGGTTTGCATCCTGTTATAAATCTTAAAGTGCCATGGTAGACAGCATCCAACAGTTTCAGACGGCTGGAAGAAGCCTTTATATTAATAGTGTCTCCTTAATCAAAGACAGGCAGGAAGGTCGACGCAATACAATGTTTTCTGGTATTAAAAGAAACCAAGCCTTAGTTTCAATTTCCTTAAAATTAGGTTAATATGAGAATAAAAAGAGTTTTGTCAGCTATAATGTTGAGGTATTTGGAGTCTGAAACAAATTCTATAGGAGAGCCTCAGGTGGTTACAATAAGAGGTAAATTTGTTGGCACCTTTGTTTTTGAGTTAAGAACTAAGTCGAGACCTGTCAAATGAGACTGAATGACATCAAATGTGGATTGCAAATGATCTAATATTGTGTCAACAATTTTAGCGTGACAAGAGACAACAGTGCTATCAGCATAAAGAACAGTACAAGTTTTGCCTAAATCACTGCCATAAATTCTAAAATGATACTAACACACTACTGCCTTTTGGATTCAGGATAATTAAGCCTAATGACCCAGGTAGAAGAGCTTTCGGGGTGACTGACTCTCCCATACAGTTGAACCCCGGGTTATGAGTTTAATTCATTCCGGCGTCACGGTCGTGAAGCAAAAAACTTGTGAGCCGGGACCGGTTTTCCCATAGAAAATACATGTAAAACCAATTAATCCGTTCCAAGACCCACGAAAACTCCCATATACAGTATGTAAACACACCCGTACGTGCACATTTATTCATTATTATTGTTTGAAACGGAAGTTAAGTTCATTATCTGAAAAGGAATGCATGAAATGCCTAGAGCCATGAAGCGCCTAGAGAAAATCGGCGATTATGATTGGCGCTATACAAATAAAGTTTGATTGATTGATTGATTGAAATTAGTTCTAAAATGATTTAGAATGTCACCTTACCGTGACATTTTCTTCCAGAAGGTGGTGGTGATGGAAATGCACCTACTGTCCCTTCAGCGTGTCCGGGGTCTGCTCTGGGACCTCTTCCCAGTTGGACATGCCTGAACCCCATCTCCAGGGAGGCATCCTGATCAGATGCCCGGGCCATCTCAACTGGCTCCTCTCCATGTGCAGGAGCAACAGTTCCACTCAGAGCTCCTATCAGATGGCCAGGGTTCTCACTCTGTCAGGGTGAGCACAGCCATCCTACTCTTTCGGTCACGACCCATTTTATCATCTGCATTGTTGAAACATTATTTGTTGAGAATATTTGAAGGAGTGACATAAAAGCAAGTTTGGAAGCCTTTGATTGTGTGATAGGTGGCCACTTACATCTTTGAGGGTTAAAGGAGAAAAACAGTCTCACTGGCAGCACAGTGCAAAATATGCACAGTACAGTGGTCCCTCATTATCGCGGGGATTACGTTCTAAAAATAACCCCTAATAGGCGAAATCCGCGAAGTAGTCAACTTGATTTTTTTACAATTATTATATTTGTTTTAAGGCTGTAAAACCCTTTACCACACACTTTATACACTATTCTCAGACAGGCATCAACATTTTCTTACATTTCTCTCTCATTTCTCTTACATGTCTCAAATTCAAACCTTCATAGATTTTAAATAAAAAATAAGTACAGTATTATAGAATGAAACTAAAGATCAAAACCTGTTTTCAAGTTTGAGAAAAAAAAATGTTTTCCTATTTTTAGAAATAACAAATTTAATTTTAACGATCAACCTACTGTACAAAGCTGGACACATAAGAAATTATTAATAGTAACTCACACGTCACAGTTCCTCTGACCGCACCTCTTCGTCCTGGCTCCTCGCTGTCATGAGTGTCATCGCTGTCAGCAAAGGTTTCATAAAGCTTTTTTGGTTTTGTGCGGATGATGTTGGTATCCAGCATAATGTTCTTTTTCCTGCAGTCGCTGACACACAAAGCTAAAGCAGACTCCATCCTAACGATGGTCTTGTTGCGGACAGTTACAACCCTTTTTACATCCTTGTTAAAACTTATTGCTGCTGTTGTCTTATGTTATTTTCCTCCTTTTTTATGTAACGCACCAAAGATTCATTTATTCCGTAATGGGGCCCTACAGCTGCCTTCCTTCAGCACAAGGGCGTAGGTTTGGTCTCAACATTGGTAGGGACGATATAACA
This sequence comes from Pseudamia nigra, assembly GCA_029823295.1. NCBI lineage: Eukaryota > Metazoa > Chordata > Actinopteri > Kurtiformes > Apogonidae > Pseudamia > Pseudamia nigra. The sequence continues at coordinate 134 of JAQQAE010012282.1, read as the reverse complement.
GCATAACCTGCATGTACACTTGCATCCTGCAAGGACATTAATAAGACCAAACAGATTGGGTGAACGGGGGCCAGGGCTACATTTCTCACGAATATGAACTTAATTAATTGATAGGCTAAATGATCAATGCAAAA
>JAQQAE010012281.1:0-13236 GCA_029823295.1 Pseudamia nigra | reverse complement strand
AACAGGGAAGACGAGTAAAAACGCATAGTTCCCAGAATTTGGCTCATTAGGGGGCATAGTTATGGTCACATTGAAAAAAACCTCATGGCATGATTAGCAGACAAGTTGCAACACAAACATAATAACAAAGCAATATATTTACAGAGAGCCTAGGTTCTGTAGGGTGTAATAATGCTGAAATGGATGTGTGAAGGCCTTATCAGTCCTGATAGGGAAGTCGATGTGTCTCTCTCAACATGTCCAAAAATGTAACAATTCCATCACAGTTGCCATGGTGACACATGTCCGTAAGAGTTCACAATGACCCCAAACCAGAGTGTTGTGTGTAAGTGGGGCTGGGAAAAGCCAAAACTCCGATCTCTCACGTTATCTCTTCCCTGGATGTTCTTCAGTTGTAAGGTCAATTGCTCAGGGATCCAACACAAAAACAAGATAAGACAGTCTCACTTTCAGAGGCAGAAAATAATTTAACTCCTCATTATTCCAATTCAGTGCTTTTGTAATTTGCCAACCTCAAACTCTATCCATAAAGAGCTCCCATTGATTCCAAGATTTTAACCACTCTTCAATTTCGATTATGATTGGCGCTATATAAATAAAGTTTGATTGATTGAGTGATTGATTAACCCAGAAATCGTCCCATGCTGCACTGCTAGAGCTCTTCCCAACTGCTCAATGTGGAGACAAAGCTTTGCCAGGTCTGCACCTTGAACAGCTTTGTCCATCTTCTTTATTGATCGATACACCAGGAAAACACTCAAGCCAATCAGCAGACATCCTGTGATCATGGTTCCAAATAGGTAAATGTCCTCCAACATCCTCGATCGACAGAGACGATAAACACATAAGTCTCCAGGTTTCCCATGGATCTATTACGTACCTCGCCGCCGCTGTACCCGGAGAACACTTGGGTTCCCCTGGACTTGTCTTTCTGTTTGAAAATAAGGTGTCAATTGAATTCAAGGCCCAGCTGATCAATTCCATGATGCTTTTGAGTTTGGTCTGAGATACAGTCAGAGCCTGAAGCAGACACACAGACAGGACACAGCAAGCAAGGATCACGGGAGGGAGCAATAGGAAAAGCGTCTGCTCTCTCTAAATGCCGGAAGAGAAATTTACCCTGCTTTCTTGTCATCTTTCCTGTTAAGTCATACTCCTCTTGACTGTTTCCCCCAACTAGGAGCTCTCTGAAGGTGTGATGTGTTTATGAAAAAGTAAACAACAGTCTTCACTCTGAAAACAGACCTCTCATTAGCATCTGTCCTGGCAAATCCAATCAAATTTAATGACACACATTCAGATGTGGTCTGGGATGTTTTCCACATTGCCCTGTAGTGTGAACATGTATCATCCTGTGATGATTTAAGGACTGCCTACTCATCTGGCATGGACTGAGTAGGTGTCACTGGGGCACACTAATAAGATGTGCCCCAGTGACATCTCATTAGTGTTTTAAAGATGACTGAAATCCCCCAAACAACCACAAATATTATTATGAAAGCTTTGCAGATGTGCATGTGCTACCTGTGCTAGCCTGAATGATACTCCATTTTCCACAGACACATTTTTTCCTCTGTGAGGAAAGAGATAACAGCCGTTGTTTGCATAATCCAGGATAAATTAATAAACATAAGTACTTAAGTATTTTATGATCAGTACATCATATGCAAGAGAGCAATAAAAACAAATATAACAGTCAGAGTTGTCATATCAGTATTTAAAATGTACAGATTAATTCAAGGTACTGCATCAGCTACAGTGAGTAATATTCATAGCCACTGAGTGTCTTTGAACAGTTTCTGAGCAGGGCAGTGTATTCAGTTGGCAAATAAACGATGGAAAGCCGTAATCCAGACAAGATCCATGCAGTAGCAGGTTTGTAGAGATTCACTTTCATCACATGTACCTGAATGTCTTAGGATAGATACAGTACTATTGCAAGGTCTAAGTAAACAATCCGTGGGAATCCCCTGTGTGTTTGCTGGTTGTGGACCAGACTGCTGTCTGTGGATGTCGTCCAGTGTCTGCGTTGTTTGTTGTTCTATCTCTACTCTTTTCTTTTGTCTCTCCTCTGTCCACTAACCCCAACCGGTCGAGGCAGATGGCCGCCTACCCTGAGCCACTGGTTCTGCTGGAGGTTTTTCTCTTCTGTTAAAGGAAGTTTTTCCTCCACCGTGTCACCCTTGGCTTGCTCTCGGTGGTTCTGCTGGATTTACTCTCTGTATAGACATAAGGTCTCTGCGCCTAGAGATAATCGTCATTGATGATTGACACTATACAAATAAAATTAAATTGAAAGTTGACACCAGGGGGCTGGTGTTGTCATCCAACACCTGCAGGTGTTCAGATTTACACAATCTCAACGTGCTTCTTTTGTTTCAATATTAAAAAGTACTGTGGGATTTTTTTTATTAATCAAGTGTTATAATGTAAATGCATGTGGGCAGTCTGCAACATTTCAACAGTTTGAAATGGCATTAATTCACAATATTTAATAATTAGGTTAAAACTACATGGTCAGGGTCCACAGCTTAAAACAGACATGGTTGCAGTTACAATTTTACTGTCTGTGAAAATAATTACTCAGACAGGTTTGCAAATTCAAACTCAGACTGAACATTTTTTTTCTGTTTCCTTCGCAGAATATTTCCGTGAAAGGTGTGTATAGTATGTCGATAGTTCATCAGTGTTTCCCCATTTACATTAAAATGTTACATCCCAGGAATGTTTCAAAAGAATGTGGCAGAATTTGGCACAAAATTTCTTATGGGTGGAATAACAACCTTCATTTTGGTGGCAAAAGTTCAAATTGATGTATTGTTAATTTTACTGTGACCTCATGTCTGTCCATTCTTATGAGTATGATGTCTCATGAACGAAAATGTATTCAAATTTGACATTAATGATCACTATGATTAAAGGATGACCTGTCTGATAATGAATTAATGTCACAGAACTCACTTTTCCTCATCATGGCATTGAAAGGTCTGATTGAAAAGCAAGAACAATGGATGACTCTGACTGCACTTCAGCAGATCAAAACATGCTTTGAAGTAGTCATGTGCAGTCTTGGCACATTACATAATCACTATAAATACTGAACAGAAATATAGAGCAAAGGAGAACCACGAGGGTTTTTTCATTGGCTTAATGTCTATGGGAAATTGTAAGCCTGCAGAAGCCATTCAAGGACTAAATTTAACACACAGCTGTCTTCAATATGAAACTTTTAATTTCAACACTAAACATGGAGCAAAGGGTCACAGCAGTTAGAGAGAATTAGAGTTTAATCCTTTCACTACATTATAGGTAGTTTGTCAAATTATACCCCAAACAATTACAACTTATTACGGTTCATCAGATTTATCACTTGAAGCCTCACTCAAAGAGACTTGAACCTTTTTTACACATGCTCAGAAAATAGCTGTATGTCATTTTACAGTGATATCATGATAATTAAAACATATCACCATTTTCAATTGCTTTTCACAGTTACTAGAGTACCGGTATTCAGTAAAGTCTGACAAGTTCTGCCTGTGTTGTCTTGCATGTATATTCCCTTTAAGAAATAACTGCATAGGCCTAAATATTTCTTTGTTGTATTTTAAGTATTTGGCATAACTATTTATTTCTGTATGAGCTGTTTTTAAATGCTTTATTTAAAAAACAATGTTATCAGTAAACTCAGCAGTCTGGTACAACAGTAGCTCTGCTTTAAATAATTAAATACTGTACTTACAGCATGCAGCATGCTTTTGAGGCAGCAGAAATGCTAGGCTGATGGGGTACTTTCAGTGTCTCGTTTTTCTTAGGCGGTGAGTCAAAAACGTATTTTTGGATACTCAGAATAGGCTAATTGGACCTAAAACAGAAAGAACACAAATAAAAAAATAAACCTTATTTTCTTTTTATTTGAAAGCACAGCATCTCATTGTGCCCCCGTCCTTGGACAAATATCATTGATGACCTCTGTCAAAGACTGCCTGCTACACTCCTCTGCAACTCCGCATTTTCATGTATTCCGGTCAAATCAATGTTTGTTTTTCACATGATGCTGGAAGCTGTACTCTCAGCTTTCAGACACCGTCACTTATGGTATAAATCATGCTGTGTATGGTATAAAACCACTGAGCAGCTCGTGTGCTGCTTTTGTAGAATTGTACCTTTGGTTAGTAATGCAACATGTCTGGCTCACTTTGCAAGATTAATTCTGCCAGTAATCCAACCACTGGGCAGCTGTTTAAGTTGGCATTCTTTTTCTGCATATCATTTAAAAAGACCCTCTTCCTGCATAAAAAGCAACAACCTCTGAGGTTTGACTAAAAACGGCCTGTTTCGATCAAAGATACACGTCTTTATCAGGGTGTATTTATTCATTTTTAAGATGTATGGGTTTGTATGGGTGTGGGACTTCACTGAGGTCACTTTCCTTGCTAGCTGGTGAATTTGAACTGCATGTCAGCTATTTATCCAATGACATTTTCAAACAAATTTGAATGCTTATAATTGTTATCTGCTGTTGCCTTTGATCCTGTTTCTGAAGATGACACACAGAGTTAGGATGTTTGCGCCATAAAAAAGGTTTCTACTGCAGTCCAGCCTAGTTTATTTTTGACTAACCTTATTCATGCCAGAAAAAGAGCTTTGGTAAGTGCAGGTTCTCTACAAAAAAAGAAAAGAAAACAAGCTCACTTTCTTATCTTTTTTTCTCTCTCGACCTCCATTTTCTCTCCCCGTTCTTTCTATTTCTCTTCATCTTCTCCACGACTCTCCTGTGGACGCTGAGATTCTTAGGCATGTGTGTTTTTAATAATTCAGCCTGAAGGATGGATTTTTGCTCTTCATTTGCAGCAGGAAATGCTTTGCTTCACTGAACAATGCACTCACGCTCGGGCCCCTGACGTGTCCTCAGAAGCAGAAATAGAAACAGGCTCTTTCCCTTTAGTTGGGTGCTTTCTGATGCAGGGTGTCTGGAGAAAACAGAGGGACAAAAATGGACAAAAACACAGCGGCACTGATTTTAGCCTTCTTTTCCTTGCATGCTCTGAAAACACAGACACTGACGAGAAGCAATTTTCTGTTCAGGACATGTCTTTTTAAGAAACAAAAAAGGCAGTTGCTGCAGTTAAGTAGTTTCAGGTACAGTGCTTATACAGTGAAAAAAAAAGTATTAACTGAGATGAAATGACGCACAATCTAACAAGACAAAAGAGGATAAATGTAACATGTAGAAAAGGCATTTAACTTCAGTTGCTGACAGTCGGAAGTGATTTTCAAATTTACACTGACACTAATGTTCTTTTACTTAATTATTTTGGCTGAAGATAAAAAGATAAGCATCTGCACTTCAACTCAACGAAACCAGGAGAGTACTTTTTCTACCTCTAATGTCTTCATTTAGTAACCCTGCTGATAGATATGTGGTTTACTTTTACTTGACTCCTTCTTTCCATCGTCGTGTTTTTGGTGTTCACTTATTCCTTCTTCATGACACATTTTCATGCAGTGACACATTAGTATCCATCAGATTTGAAGGGCAGGGCGATCGGGGAGGCCTGTCGATGGCTGTGTGTCATACATTATAACAGAGAACTCATTTCCTGCCTGAGTTTAACAATGTCTGTGTCCTTTGAGAGGTGAGACTATATGAGGGACACATCATGAGCTCCTGTGTGTTTCAGATATACCTGGTGTGTGCGGGGGGGTGAGTAGGTGGGTGTGTGTTTTGACGGTGGGAGGGGGGTTTGAACCAAATAAGGAAATAAAGAAGAGGTAAGAATTCATGTGTCCTCCGATGTGACATTCAATGTCACACATACCGAGTGATTCATAGAACATTATGAAAATAACTCAGATATATATAGAAGCTCATTTCCACACCTGTGATCAAAAATCCTGAGTCAAAATGACTGAATGTGGTAGTATCTCAAAATAATACTGAAAAATAATGAATAAACTTTAAATAACAAACCGTCTGAAATGTTTAACTTAAAGAAATACATTGTAATATTGGAAATGTTAAAACAAGTGGTGGTTGTTTTAAGGATGTCTGGTATTATTCTGAGACTGTAGGATGTTATCAAAAGTTACAAACCTAACTGCAGGAAACATGAGGGCACAACTTTGTTGTGACTGCTTTAAGCGCAGTTGCTGATAACATTTTTTTTCATACTGCATATACCAGAGGTTTATTTGGAGCATTTATTGATTCATCCTCACATTAAGTGTTTTTTTTTCCTTTTAATATGTACAAAATTAATTTTAAAACATTTTCTTTTCTCTGGTGGAACATACTAGATACTGTTCTTGAAAAAAAAAAATTGACCCCTCTCCACTTAATCTGCCAGAGTATTCATTCATTTTCTACACCTTAATCCTTGCAAGGGTCAGGGAGGGTGCTGGAGCCGACCCCAGCTGACTTAGGGTGAAGGCAGAGTACACTGTGGATGAGCTGCCAGTTCATCACAGAGCTGACACATAGAGACAAACAACCATTCACACTCAAATTCATGCCTATGGACAATTTAGACCTAAATCCTAGTGCATGTGTTTGGAATCCTAGGACCTTCTCGCTGTGACGTACAAGTGCTACCCACTGCACCCCCGTGTCACTCTCTGCCAGAGTATTACTCTGCAAAGAGTAGCACACTGCTAATTTTAAAGGTTCCAGGTATTGATTGGATCATAACCAGGCTGTAAGTAGAGCTTCAAAATGCAAAAAAGGAACAAGAGCAAGTGATAAAAAATAGAGGAGAGAATTTATTGAAAACTGCATTTAAAATCAAACGGGCTGCTCATCATGACTTAGACTATAAAAGGTCAAAATCTGGCTTTCAGGGTTTTCCTTCAGACATTCACACTGTTATGACCTCCTGGTGCAAAAGCAAAAAAGTCTTTGTGTCTTTGAATGAAAATGTGGCAATATTGTTGTCCAAACTGTCCACACTTTTGAGTGGTAGTGTACAAAACCTGCAAACTGGCTCACTGAGCAAATTTAGCTTGGTTATTTTGTAAGGCTAGAATAAAAGTCAAGCCTCTGAGTTCAATACAAACAATGATGACAGTTATTTCTTCCAGACCGGAGGTCTGCAAACTGCGGCTCCAGGGCCCCATGTGGCTCTTCAGCCCCTTCGCTTGTGGCCCCTGTGGCTTTATCCACTGATGGAAGTAACACACTGATGACTCAAAATGAGAAAAATTGGCACTAAACCAACAAAATAAGAAAAGATGAACCAAATAATGGATAAAAATGAAGAAAAACTGAATAAAATCCTCTACAAAATGAATAATCAGTTTAATAAATTCAATGAACAAAACCATGATAAAATAAATGATAAACAATACTGCACAAAATCATCATGTTGGTGAACAAAAACAAGAAAATGAACAAAGAGACATTAACAAAGCTTAAGACAAAATAAAAAAAAGTCATTAGGAAAACTCCTAAAAATGACTAAAATATTCCACTGACTGAATTTAATATAAACACAAATGAACAAAATGTAAAAAACGCACTAAACAACTAAAAAATAACATATACAGGATGGTCAAGTAAATGAAGCAAATCGAGATAATGACAGAAAAATAACCAAAATAATGAATATTGTGCTCTCTGATCAGCCACCTGTCAAGTCATGAAATATTTATTATGTCACAAGCACAACAGACAATTACAACAATTCCAGGCTATTTCCTCCCTCTAGTGACAACAGGGAGACTTGAATGACGAGCAGACAGTATACAGTACATCAGCTGAGTAAAGTCACAAATAAACACATTTCATTATGACACATTAATATTTACTGATATTCATTCTTACAGTTCATAATGAGTGAGTACGTAATGCAACTTGCTTCCCTTGTGGTACCAATCATTACAGCCATAGGGGACACGAGGCGGATTTGTAGAAATTAAATCTGCATACGCAAAGTATCATGGCACAGTTTGACGTCACAGCAATGAGCCCATTCACTCTCTCATTTACTGTTTTTTTGTTTGGTTTTCCTACTGTATTCCAGCCTCAAAACATATTATGTCTTTTTCATTACACACTCTTCACTTAAAATAATACAAGACCCCAAAAGAGTGTAAACATTAGTCATAAAGTTGCCACAAACACCTCCATTTAGTAGATTATTATTATTTCTGAGTGTTACATGTCAGCTGTGTTTGTGTGGGAATGCTGCTGTGTATTTCATTTTATATTAGGGGATGTAAATCTATTTGCAGTGGTACATATGAGGATTCTGCCCCTGAACAGGGTCAAAGTGCAGGTTCCCTGTGAAGTAAATCATTCAATTTGAGGTTTGAGATTTGTATTAAGGTTAGTCTTAGATTACTTTTAATGCCAGGGTTAAAGAGGGTCCAGGGTCTATGGGAAATTAATAAATCAATGTAATGTCTTCTAAACATATTGCACCCTGATGTATGTGTCCTTTAATTTAATGTTAAGTTGTCAGTTGTTTTTATTTTATACAAACACATAAGACATGTGCTCTTCTGCATCCTTTCTCAGTGACATCAACACTACATTTCAATCGGGTTATAATCTCTGTGAAACCTTACCAAAATAACTTTGTAATACTAAGGACAAATCTGTGTGCTTTAGAGTTTGAAAAGCACCGGATAATCATCTACTACTTTCAATTTCATGGCTTTTATTTTTAAGCATTGCTCTTGACTGGAATTATCATTATTGCTTCAATAGTTACTCATAAAAAATAATGTTTTCATAATGGCAGTTTTCTTCTGGGTATAGCTCCTTAATGTCAAATCCGTGGGCACATTACTGAATCAGAAGACTTTCCACAACAATTTGGTGTCAGTTGCATGTCTATTGCTTTATTTGTTACGATACAGTAGCTATTTTTCCTCAACCCCTGTAAATAGAATAGAATAAAATAGAATAGGATAGAATAGAATGGAAGCCTTTGCTGTCATTGTATAAACAAGTCTACAACAAAATTAGAGGTCCTACTACTGATAAAGTGCAGGCTTTAAAACCACAGGCAATTGAAATTTAAATGGAAATTATGACAATCACTTTTACACATATTAAAACGTAATAAATAACCAATAAACAACTAGAGATAAATAGTGCATTACTGATGAGATATTGCACTTGTTCCTGATTCAGCAGTCTAACGGTCCACGGGTAGAGACTGTTTTTGAGTCTGTTTGTCTGTGACTTCAGACTTTTGTACCTCCTGCCAGATGGCAACAGGGTGAACAGGTTGTGACCTGGGTCAGAATTATCGTTTATGATTTTCCTGGTTTTGCAGATGCTGAAAGAGCTGGAGATGTCATGCAGATGAGACAGAGGGCAGTCCATGATTTTTTTCTGCTGATCTTCTGGGTCTGTGGTGATCCTAAGCATTCTGAATAATTACATCTAGAATATTGCCCTTATCGGCATCAAACTTTGTGGTTTGATACAATCTATTATGGTGGTATTTTGTGTTTTTTGCTAAGATTTTCTCAGTGTTATTTGTGGCATTACAAGGACAAATGTTGAATTTGGATCTATCACACAACAGTGAAGAATCCTTTAAAAATCTTTCAGATCCAGACGATGATCCAAGTCTCTCCCAAAATCAAATCAAGTGGTCCTTGTGCATTTTTCTGGCGTATCCTGAACAATTCATCTAGATCTGTAACTTTCTGAGTTGTGAACCAACAAATAAATAAACTAATGCTGACAATTTACAGGGTTATTTTGGCCAAGGTTTTATATCAGTTGCCCTTCTTGACACAATCCTCATCATTTATCTGGGCTTGGGACCAGTACTAGAAACACACTGGCTAGAAATAGACTGATAACCTACACCACAAAAAAAGAAAGAAAAAAAAATCCTTTTCTGACAAGGTTCTCCATCTCTATCTTCAAAGTCTCCCGTACTCTGACAATAGTTATTTTATACTGCAAAACAAGAGAAGCTGCTTCAATCACTGCCTCTCTCTGTAAGTTTTTTTTTAGTTTGGCTATTAAATAAGTTGCTAGAAGGCAAAAGTTACAGAATAATATGGATTAAGCAGACTCTATTCTGCTTAATCTACTGTACCACCTAGAGGTGGTAATGCACTGACTATGGCATAGTGCATCCCACAACCACAGTTGTAAATAAGTAAATAAATAAATAAAGTATATATTGAAACTCAGAATACACCTTATTTCCAGTAAAACTTGAAAAAAGAAAACACAGCACAATTTATTTATTTCAGAAACTGACATGTTTCCAAATTCTAAACCAAAATGTCATCATAGAGATAATTTATTGTCAAAAATATAATCTAGATAAAATAACAGAAAGTACAGTGTTTATGTTAATGGAAAAAAAAAATTCAAATAAGACCAACTCAATTATCAATTAACAGCACCACATTAATGTTTGAAGTTTTTACAAATCAATATTTGGTGGAATAATCCTTTTTTTTTCAGTCAAAGCTTTCATGTGTCATAATTCTCTCCATCAGTCTTTCTCAGCTCTTCATGTTTTTCAGTCATGGAAAATAATATTATAATATAATATTATAATATTATCACAAACAACTCACAAAAAAGTAAGATGTTCTGACATTAAATGTCTCACAGGCTGTATGTTTTCCAAATAGATACATGTAGACCAAGTGTATGTAATTACCGACAGCAACATATCACCATCATTACCTCCGCCAAGGAGGTTATGTTTTTGTCTTGTTAGTTTGTCGTGTTTGTCTGTCTTAACAGGATACCCCTAAAAGTCATGAATGGATTTTGATCAAATTTGTCAGGATAGGTTGGACATGGCATAAGGGCCAATCAATTATATCTTAAGAGTGATCCAGATCACTGTCTGGATCCAGGGAATTTTTCAAGTATTCTTTATTTTTGTGAGATAGGGCCAATTTCAGCATTTTTACATGCAACTTTGTAAAGAATGTTCAGAATACTTGGCAAAAGACTGCTAGACACTGTCCCAGTAGGTTCTCAAAGATTCATCTTGATCCTGGTAATACTCTGTGTCCTACGATCCAGAGCAGTGAAATCTTGGATTCCCATGGGATATTTGACACTGTAAGGCAACAAATAATGGTACAGACCTGCAACTAATGCCAAATTATAGTCAAGACTCTGCTGAACCACTATGGTGCCAATGGATTTTTGGTATCTCCATTATAAAATAAAAGCAGGCCTATTATTGTTGGGTGTAAATCATAGTATGGGGCAAAATGAGTTGTTTGGTGGAGGTCTGCAGTCTCTGAGTGCTTTCTAGTTACATTTTTTGCCGCTGTTTGTCCACTTTAGCTGAAATATGTCATCTTGAGCAGAAATACTGTTTGTTTTCTAAATACTTTGACCCTGTCTCCAAGTGCTGTTTCAAATTCCTCCTCTCTGATGTGTTTTCTGTGTCACTCTATTTTTTACTCATTAATTCTCCCTCAATCCTCCCCTGTCTCTCTCTTTCTCTCTCTGCAGTCATCTCCCTCCTGAAATGACAAGTTCTCCCTCCTCTTCTTCTTCTGTCATTCTTCCTCTCACACATACATATATACATATCGAAGAAACAGAATGAGTGACAGACAGGCCCCTTCAAATACCCATCACTCTCTTTTTCCTAGTGGCTAAAGCCCTTTAAAGGTGTCAGGATGGAGGAAGGTACTGGGAGGCAGACGGGGGTCTTATCTCCTCCAAACACCTGTACCTGCTCCATAGTGCCATTTGTGGCTTCATCTATGCATAACTGGGTGACAATGCAGATTTTTGTGTCCCTTTAAGAGATGGTACAGGCTAGCCGATTAGAGGACCCTGGGGACTGAGAAGCCCTTTCCCTTGAACCACATCTTTATTCCGAGACCGAGATACTTTGGCCTTTTTTCACTTATTTTTCTCAACCATATCCCCTACATACTTCCCTATGTGGAAATACATAGGTATGTATCTGTTTGAATGTCTGTGATGTAGTGTGCAAAGCAGGAGGAAGTAATACATTACAGATACAGGTTACTGGAAAGTTGGAATTTTAAGTATCTTTCTCCAACTTCTTTTCCATGTCACTCCATATATATTCACACAAATATCTGTATTTTCTTTCCATTTTCAAAAGAGGTTGATTACTCTGAAGGAAGAATAATGCACTGAAAAGATAATCCTTCAAGGCATTCATTAGTGTATATCAAATACACTGCCTGGCCAAAAAAAAGTTGCCACCTGGATTTAACGAAGCAAATACAGTAAGAGCATTTCCAAGGGAACTCAAGGGATTGGGACTGAACAGCTGTGTAGCCTTAAGAAAACCACTAATTAGTGAGGCTAACCATGAAAAAAAGGCTTCAATTTGCTAAGGAGCATCAAATTGTGAAAGAGTGGTTCAGGGAGCATGAGACATCATTTCCACACATGGATTGGCCACCACAGAGTCCAGACCTTAATCCCATTGAGAATCTGTGCGATGTGCTGGAGAAGGCTTTGCACAGTGGTCAAACTCATCAGTGCAAGATCCTGGTCAAAAATTAATCCAACACTGGATGGAAATAAATCTTGTGACATTGCAGAAGCTTATTGAAACAATGTCACAGTGAATGTGTGAAATACTGTATTGGAGTGTGTGACCTTTTTTTGTGGTGGCAACTTTTTTTTTGTCAGGCAGTGTATACAAGTTATTCAATTTATAAGACAGTTACCACTGTTTGTTTCTACACTCAAATATGAGTACACACAAGCATTTGTCATGTCCCACCATGAGCCAGGCTGACTTGACTTTATCCCCACATTTTCATTTCAGGCCAGGTTAGGAAATTGGGACCAGGGCAAGGCCAAAGCCAATAGCCATAAAAAGGATTTGATAGAATTATTTAATTGGATTCCCTGAATAAAGGTGAAACACTGAACTATATACTCATATAACCTTGTCCTAATTACATACCTACATGTTGACCTATGTAACTTGTGTTAAACATTGTCACCAGCTGAAGGACTGGTTGAAACCAACTGTTGTAACATTTATGACTGAGTGCTTTGTTAGGAGACTGACAGATCAGCAAATATGCACAAAATGACCTTGGGAGAAGAGATGCTTCTTTTGAAGGATGTCTCTTTCTTCCTCCCTCATTTTTTCTTGTTATAAAAGAGCTTATCTTGGCCATTGTTAAGGAAGGTGACATAGTCAGCACTATGCTTAAATACTCCACTATTTCTGCCACACACCCTGCCTTATGTGTGAGTTTTTCATGTGCACAACTTGAATAAAGAAACAGAAG
>JAQQAE010012280.1:0-13237 GCA_029823295.1 Pseudamia nigra | reverse complement strand
GTCTCTTCGGATACAGAGAAATTCGGATACCGAGCGTGACACCGGAACGGATTAAACTCGTTATGCGAGGTACCACTCTATTTCCCGTTAGCCGGAACAAAATTTTGGCCAATTGTTTTCTTTGTTACCTGGATTTTTTGTTACCAGAAGCGTTTGTTAACTGGAGCACCACTGTAATTGCTTCTAACCTGCCTTGATTTATTCTTGCACATTTCAGGTATATTAACTCTGGAATGCAGCTTGAATGTAGCTGGAACACACTAGGAATATTGAGAATGCTTTTAGAATGCAGTCACAATATTTACTGTCAAATACTGTACGAGTGTGGTTTGATTGCTGATCCAAAGGTGCATTCCAGGTCATTTGAGGTGCTTTGGGGACATACTGGCAAGATTTGAAGTTGCTTGCCGTTTTGTTTCTCCCTCGAATGTGATCAGACAGTTTTGAATGTTGTAAGAATATTTAGAATGCAGTCATAGTGGAGTTGGATTATACTTCAAATGCTGTTTGATAATTTTCCACTTAAAATGCGCTTTAAAAGTTTTAGGCATGACATAAACATTCGGGCCGGCCACAAGAACAGGCCCGATTGTTTGGAATGCACTCAGATTGCAGGCAGAATTTTTAGAATGCATTCCAAATATCCAGGGATATACAAAGATGTTTGATTCTGACAGCAATCTGGCTCATTCCACCTCTAGTGTGAGGGGAGTATTTAGACAAGTAGCTGTGTAGTGCAGGGGAGGAGTGGGTACAGACTCAATAGCCCTATTAGTGCTACTACAAATATTCAGTTAAAGAGAAAAGGCAGCCCATCGTCACTTAAAAAAAAAAAATTAGTTCAATCAATCCAAAAACTCTCAATTCATATTATGGCAAAGAAAAGAAACCAAATCATCAAGAGCTAAGTGAGGTGCTATAAACTGGCAGTTTCTAGACTGGTAATTCTAATAAACTTTCCAGCAGCAGTGTTAGCTCTTGATCATCCTTTCCTGGGATGGTCTGTGCATGTTGTAATGTGAATTTGTACAGTAGTTGTAGTAACACGAACTGATGGCACAAATGGCACAAATTAACTCATGTGAAGTGAAAACCTTTCCAGATGATCACCTTGTGAATCTGCTGAGAGCTAAATGTGGCCACTTTTGGATCTAAAATATAACACATGTTCAGAGATGTTTAACACTTTTTGTTTACTACATAATTCCATACAGCTTCTCTCACAATTTGGATGTCTTCAGTATTGATGCACAATGTTAAAATTAATATAAAAAAAAAAACACTGAAAATTAAGGTGTGTCCAAACATTTGACTGATAGTATAGTGTATGTATTCACATGATTCAAGCCATATAGCCACTTAAAACATTTGCACCCTGTTTAATTCAGTAATATTTATTTCCATTAAAGTACTACATTTGCATAAAATTAACTTACAGTATCTGACTTTCCACAAAGTCATTTTATACTTTCTGTAATGTGTCACATACTTACATAGTGAATCATATAGTGCCTTTACATAAACTGTCACCCACAACAAAGCACCAACAAGTGTGCAGTTTAACTTTTGTGACATTCACCGAGCACATGTTTATAGGAGCTGTCAGTGGAAATAAAAATTATTGGGCAGACGCAGAGAAAATAGAGACTTTGTCACAGCAGAACAATGACAACAATATAGCATGCGTGCATGTCCTGGCACTAGTTTCTCTAATTCCCGTCTTTGAATGGGGGATAGTATACCCTGCATACCTCTATTGTCCTCATCGACTGCAATTTTCTTTTAGAACAATACATTTATGAACCAGTAGGACTGTGTTCATTATTAAGCTAAAACCTAACAGATGATTTTCCTGGCTCCATCTGTCTTTTTCTCATCCTTGGACATTTTGTTTTTTCTGCCCCTGTATATCGCAGAAATGGCAACTAATTGGTAACTACAGTATGTTGTCTTTCTTGTGGAAGAAGACATGCTGTACTGTACTCAACCTCACACACTTAGTCATACAAACAAAAAACTCTTAAGTAGACACAGATAATGTCAAAAACTAAAAAAGGAATGCTAAGCGGTGTGGTGGGACAAAATAACAGGTCCTGAAATGTATGAAACCGTAACAGCAATATGGGGTGCCAGCTGACGTGGGCACACACCCTGGAAAGCCATCAGTCATAATATTTACCCTTTACTCTCTTTTTTGCTCTCACATGTCCAGCCAATAAGTGGTCATTGGTGGCACAATGTTTCATTTGAAAAAAAAAAAAAAAAAACAGTTCACGGAAATATCCTACTGGAAATAAGAACATCAGAAGGCGCAGGGAGACACAGAAGGAAAAATAAAGCCACAGTGATGTACATTCAGTTTATCAGGCGTTACATTCTTACCACAGATCACACGTCAACCCCAGCAAACACAAGTGAAGATCTACCAACATATCTACTGAATCCTGACTTCAGTCGGTTTCCTGGAGTTTGTCATGCTTTGTTCTAACATGACTGGTTCTCTTTTTTTAACAGATGGAACAGACATTTTTCAGAGACCTCGAATTGAGGCGGCCCTTAGAGGAGAAGACCTCCATGGCACAGAGCCACGCGATTGAGGGCTTGAGAAAGTGACAATGTTTGCAGATCCATCTGGGTTTAAATCAAGCACATACAAGCATGTACAGTAACACATTAACATCTCCTGCTCTGTTCAAGAAATGCACATAGTAGAAAAGATATGAATTGTGGGAGTTTACAGTCTTGCAGTCTTTCACAGAGATAGAGTGAAAGAACAGCATGGATGGTGCAATATCTTACCCGTCAGAAAATCCAGGCCTGGGCTTTCTCCTCTTGATTTCCAGTCTCCCTCTCTCTCCATTTCCCCTGTCTGCTAAGGATGTACATGCATCTGTGCAGACCTTGGCTTAGTCTGATTTATGGCTATGCGGATATAGAAAGAGAATCAAATGGATAGCCTGCATGTGTTCTTTATTTATGGCCAACACAAATAAAAAGTGAGCTCATCCTTTCTTTCTTGGTTTCTGCCTCCTTTCTCACTTTCCCTCATCCTACAACTGCCTCTTCATTTCTTCAGCAAAGCATCTGGAAAGAGTTATGGTCACCAGTGAACCACAAGAAAGGTAAGTGTCTGCCCCACAGGACCATGCTGATTTGGAGAAGATGTTGCAAATGAAGACCACAGTGGGTGTCCAAAAGGCACCACTCGTAGACAGACCATGCTAAATGCTGCTAAATATGCTACTGTGACAGTAAGATGGTGGCAGCTCCTCCACAAGCAATTCTTAGCAGTATTTAGTAGTGATCAAAGCCAGGACGACAAATTCATATTTATTTCCGCCAAGCAGTTTTTGTCTGTGTTAGTTTATTTATCCATAGCACCCAGAAAAGTTGGCCAAAAGACACAGGATAACATCATAATAGATTCTGTCAAACCACAGAGTTTGATTCAGATATGGACAATTTTCCAGATATAGTGAACCAGAATGCTTATACTTAAAGGGGTTGTGGAAAATAGCTACTGTAAGGTAACAAATAAAGCTATAGATATGCAACTGACACCAAATTGTAGTGGAAAGTCTGCTGATTCAGTAATGTGTGCAATGCTATGTCTTCAAAATGTATGGAGCTAGATCCAGAACAAAACTGTCATTATGGAAATATCATTTTTTGTGAATAACTATTGAACTCATAATGTTATGTATGTGATTCCAAATGCTAATGGTAGGTTTTCATGTCAAAGAATCTATTAATGAGGGTCAAATAAATTTAAATGAATGTTACTTTTGGATGCAATAACATTATGGAGGAATGAGCTTAGGTTCAAATGGGGTTTTGTATAAAGTCTAGGATGTAAAATATAAGCTCGGAGAATGTGAAGTTGGTCAGTCCTGGCAAATCAACAAGAACATAAAACCATTTTGTTTTCCTGCCATGTCAGATCAAAGGTGAGCACCAACCATACTCAAGCTGAAATGAACCCTGCCACCAATCGGCCAACTGCCACTATTTCAGACATTTTTATCTGCTTTTTATCCAGAACCTGTACTGCGAAACGTGCATTACTCTGTGTGTACAGCTTTTATTAGCATCTCATCCCAAATCACCTTGGGTATGAGTGTTTACTGCTGAAAAGTGGTCAGAATCAAAACTTTGTTAAGTCACAAAGACGCTCTTGGAAAGGAAAGAGAATCTAATTTAACACTCTTCATTTTGTCAAACCTTAACAAAAATATTTAATATAACTACAGCATATAAGTAATAAAGATATACCTTTAAGTATTGAAATAAAACTTTAATGTCCTTGAAGAAATGCATAGTGAGGCAGAAAGTCATCCGAAGTAGATGGAAAATGACAAAATGTAAACATACTGGCACATACAGTAAATAGATTCATTGCAAATTATCTTTCAACCTGTCTTACTATGATAAATGCTTGTGTTTCAATATTTATTTTTGTGACAACAGGAAAAATTACTGTGTTTGTGTGTTCTTTGAAGTTTACAGTTCCACCATCAGTGTGCTGCTGCAGGTAAGAAAACAGAAGGTGTTTCAGGAATCCTACATTTCCACAGGGAGGCCTTTTTTTGATTTTGCAGAGATTCCCACTGCACGATAAGAGGAGCAAAATTACGGTGCAAAATTAATTAAGATTCTGGAGGGTGATTACTGGATTAGTCTAGCAATAATTGAAAACACTGATGAAGATTGTGTATCGAAAAAATCAGGAACATCTGAGCCTGTGGTATTCAAGGGAACAATATCAGGAGGAAATTTTTATCTCGAAAAATACTTTCTGATGTACATTCAGTTACTACATCATCAGTATTCAATAACTTTCCAGAAATTTGCCAGATTAAGGGAAAAAAATAAGCAAGATGACTCAAAGAGGAGCCATGTAAATTACTTTGCATCTTCACGCCCTACTTGACACAGACAGATCCACTGATAACCACACTTACGTGCCTTGGCCTTCTACAAAAATAGAAAGTTCCTGCAGTTAATTTCGAGTGCTATCCCTTTGAGCTATTTCAGGTCTTTTTTCACTAAACAGGCTAACACTTCAACTGCAACACCTTCAGAGTTGCAATGACGAGAAAGGAGCAGTCATAGCGTAGCCTTGGGGTGAGGAGACTGCTGTTTCCTTTACTCCGAGCCTTTGCCCCTTGTCTCTCCCACAACAACCGCCATGAGGGATCTGCTCCTTGTGTGTTACTGAAGGCAAAAGCTGTTATTAACAAGGGAGATGCCCTTCCTGAGCCTGGCAGGCACACCGGTTCGCCTTGTCTCCTCAGCCTGCAGGCTCTACTAGACGTCCAATAAAGGTAATCCTCCCTTGACAACACACACAGCTGAGTGGATGTTTAGTGTCTTTTTGGCAGACATGGATGGTGGGCTGACAGGAAGGTATGGATTTGACCGTGATGAGGTCATTGTTTACCTGCAGAGGTGGTAATGAAGCAGAGTTGTGCTGCAGGGGTGAGCTGTGGAAGAAGAGTGATACGAGTATATCTATGTGAATCTCTTCCAAGTGCAAAAACTATTTCTTACTTGTTTGCTCTTCAAGTCTGCATGCATATACGGTGTTTGGAAGAGAGAGATTATGCAGGTATGTGTATACTGCGTGCATTTGTGTTTGTACGTGAATAGATCCAGGTAGGATCCAGATAGCCACAACCATCACTCATACCAAGCACGAGTCTTCGACTTTGCTGAGCCCTTACTTTGAGATAAGGCTTGGGATCCCTTTGGCTCTGCAGTTTGATCAATCTGCAGATTTACAGCCACCACTGCAGCACACTGATGAAGCATAAGAGCAGTAAATTCTGCTCCCCTCATAGAAAAATCTCTTCTCTATCTCTCTCATATGTATTGATGTAACACCCTTGAAATATTTCCTTTCTGGTTTCAGCAAAATAACCAGCAAGTTGTTGATCTTGATCAGCTAAGATTTGTTCCCTTTTGTGTTTCTGTCATATTACTGTTTTTTCCTCTTAAAATTGCTTTACATCTACTACCCCATAGAGATGGCACAATTTCTCATTTACATCACTTAATGTCAGTGCTTTGCTGTCATAAACTCAGCAGGACTCTGTCTAGCTTCTCTAAATGTTCAATGCGAGTAACATTTGATTCTTATCATGGCCTAAATTGAGAGGATTGTGCTTAACATATTCATACAGACAGAAAGAAACTACATCCCTATCAGTTCTGTTTCATATTTTCTCATAGAGCAAGGGTTTGAAGTCTTTTTTGCAGCTTTTTAATTACTTTTGAGCATCTTTACTGTTCTTCATGCCAGTATTGGAAATAAATTAGAAACTCAGTAGCAAGTTGATTTTGGCACCCATGCAGATTCATAGCACACAGGATCCTCACCTATTTTTTTGGGCTAAGATAATGCTTATTCAGATAGCTTCCCTGCTGAGTCATCCCAACTTGACTTTGGGATCACTGAGGTAGAGCTACAGTCAGATGCAGGTGGCAACAATACGTTTCCACCTGAGTCTAGCTGAACATACCTCTCCCTTAGGCTGTTACGTGAGACATGATACAGTCTCTAGAGTCTTAAAGGTATGGGGGTGATGAAGCAAGCACAAAACCGGGATCCCCCTTTCCTGCATTGTGAAAGGATAAAGGGAGGCTTAATGGCAACCTGCCTAACCTCTTGACCCTACTTGGCTGGAAGGGAGGAACCAGGAGAACCTGACTGAGGCTCCATTCAAGAATAATAAAAGCCCCAAAGCTTGGATATCCAACATATGGTTCAAATTCCTTCCATCTTTACAAGGCCCTTGTCACAGGTATACAAAGAAGAACAATTTCTTCTGCTTGTATTGCAACATTTGAAGTCTTCTAACAAATACGACCATCATGTTTCCAACCATAATACAACTTTCACGCTATCAGTAAGGATTGAGTAAAGAATAACTGAGCCCTGCTAAAAGTTCATAAATATGTCTCTTCTGCAATAGCTGGCTCTGTCCCTAAATGTCTGGCAGCTGTAGCGTTTATGAATTTGATGTTACTAATCGAAGACAGTCTGGGCAGGTGGGGGTGAGATCATTACTCCTGGTAAGCCTGACATCTGAGGCCTGGACCTGGATAAAAAAACACACTCTGATTTTCATCCCACATGTTCGACAGCATTCGAACTTCCCCTTAAAAGCCATATTCCTACTGATGGTGAATGAAACAAATCTTTGCTTCACTAGAATAGGTCTTTCCTCATTGACTCTGATCATGGATAACCAGCATAGTATGGAATAAATGTTGAGAAATACAAGTTTACTTCCATGCTTGTTAAATATATTAAGTGCCAAAGGCTGCCTGGATCCACCAGTGTGTATAAGACTTCACAGACATGTCTGAGAGAGACTCGGAAAACTGAGGCTCAACTGAATTGCTTGTTTCACACCCTGTGTCCCATAGGGGGAGCCATGACCTCACATTCATGTCATCCTGTTCTTCCTCTTCTGCTGGTTTCACACTGCTTTCAATGTTGTACTTCAAAACAACTGCAGGCGAAACCCTAGCTGGCCGCAGCCCTGTGAATACATCAGAAATAGAATATACTTTGATCAAGTGCAATTCATCATGTGTCGGTAGGACAGGCAGGGAGCAACATACAGTAGGTAATGATATGTGATTTATGTGCTTTTGCCTGCAGAGTGGGCCTTAGTGGCTGAGTAATAGATATCACTGTCAGTCAATCTGTGTGTTACGGCAACTAAAGTATGTGCTGTTCTCCTGTTGTTAGATACGTAACAAGGAGAGCAATATGTCAAATTTGTACCCATTAGCACTGCTGGTGGAAACACAACCCTATATTTGTGGGTAAAAAGAAAAAGACGACACCCTTTTGAAATACAGGGACAAATATGTATTTGTGTACAGTACTTAAACTAAACAAAGGAATAGGTAACTTTTGACTTTTTTGCTTTTCTAAATCTTTCAAAATTAGAAATCCATTAAACTATGTTCATTAATGAGTGGAAATAAATGTAGTTCACCAAAAGGAGTAAAGAACCCACAGAATTTAAAGGAAAATGTACAATAGCATTGCTACCCAGCTGCAGACTTACTACCAGACTTGATTGACAACAGGTTCATTTGTATTGCAGCGTGCAAACTTGTTCAATACTGAAGACCGGGTAAGTGTGCGTGTAAGTGTGCAAGACTGTCTGCTATTGAAAACATACAATTCCTCTGACCCCCTTTGAGCTGCAAGGCAAATACATCAACCATGTGCTCTGAATAAACAACATAAAGACGGGGTTATTCAATGGATCTGTTTTCTGGAGATAAGTGTGGCTTGAACACAGAAGCATCAAATGTGGCAGGAAAAAGGAGGATTTTCATGTTTGGCTTGACCCAGAGATTATACATGCCTGTAGAGAGATGTGCTTCATGGCCTGTGTGACATAAGGCTATATTGGCAGGATGTTGGTTGTTGTTTGTGGACCTTCATGTAAGAGAAACAGTTTGGCCTTAGGCAAAGTATACATCTGCATGTCTTTGATGCTGAACTGCTTCGGCTGATTCACATATTGTGTCTGGGGCCTGCTGTGCAAAGTAGGCTCTAACCAACCACAACCCAGTTCCCAGGCTGGGCAGTTGTCTCCGAATGGACAAACAAACTTGATGTCTAAATGATGCCGATGCATATCCTGAATGCCCCTAGCCTCTGACAGTATGACCACTATGAAATGGCACGTAATAACAAAGGTGGTTTTTGAGAACAACACAATTAGCTACTATTTCCCCATGTTTAAGGCATAATTTTGTCAGCTTTTTGTATTTGGCATTAAGGATCTGAACACTGCGCTGCAAAAACTGTTTCTGTACAGAAAAACAATGCCATCAAATCGTGAACAATCCCTGTGCAAGCTGTGACACGATGACCACTTTGTAACTTTATGCTGCAGCTCATGTTAGCACTGAAACACAGCACGGCACATGACAGCTTGAATCATAATTGGACAATAGCAATTCCCTCTGTAAATAAAATCTCACACAATGGTGAATTTGTGTTTGCGTAGGGAAAAACCAAGTGAACCATCTGCCAACTACTGTTCAGTCTACAAATAATGGTTTATCTGTATGCTCTGAAAAATGAACTAAACATTTAAATAATGGAAATGACTTCTCTATCCAAACAACATCAACAACACTTCTGAAACGTCAAGTAGGACCATCACATTCCACTTAATCGGTTTTACTGTGAGCCCAAAACATATGATTTAAAACATGCAAAAATTTGAAAAGCTTCATATGCAGCATGAAAAACACCCATAACCATTTCAATGCATTAAAATGGCAATTTGGAACTCTGTACCCATACCTAATATCATGCCCACACTGGACTGCAACACTATTGGTAACAAAGAGAGAGGGGTTCTATGTGACCCATCTGGCCACATCTGTTCCACTGTGTGAATGTAATATTCCTTTGCCCACTGTTATTCCCGGGGTAATAATTGCAAATCTACATAGACACACTCATTATTGTCTGAATATGCGCCAACACAAGCCCCATGTACGCACACACATGTATGTAGCATGCAGATGCAGACGGCAATGCACGCTCATGTGCACAAACATTTATTAGCATATCACATTAGCATGTATTCATTTGACCTGGCAAATATTGATGGTTTGTCCTAACTTATTGTGTAAAAAATAATAATCTGATGATTGCCAACATTTAATTGCTGCAGCTGTGTGTATGTGTCTCTCTCCACTATTAGAGGAAGTTGGTGTGAGCTCATTACTCTGGCAGAGAGAAAAACTGCTTTATCTACTATCTGGCCCATTTTAAATGGTTGCCTATTTTTAAATGGATTTCCACACACTGCCTTGTAAGCAGCAAAGAGCGTAATCTTTTACCAAGCTTCAACACACTCTTTCTAGCTACCAAGCCTGCATTGTTTGACGTTCCTTCCGTTGCCTTAGATGGTTAATGAATGTGCTTTTTCCCTGTCAATTACTGTATGCACAATAGTAAGACATTTAAGATAATCTGGTGGAATTAAATGTAGTTTTGATCATTCCCTCTAGCTGATTTCAAATTTAATGCCTGCAGATACCCGTAGACAGGTGGAAGTACCCCGAGCACAGCAGTTGAGAAGTTAAAGGGGTAATTTTGCCTCACTGCTGAAGACTGTGTTTTCTCACATCTACAAAAATGATCTACACCAAAATTTCAGAGAACTGCTTCCCTCTGGAGCAAATCTTGAGTGTATTACTTGAAATGATTTAAGGATTTTCACATTGTCCATCTTCCTTGCTCTGTGCATCCTGTTCTCTGTGATGTGCTTGCTCTTTTTTTTCTCTTTTCCATCTGTTTTCCTTTTGTCCTGTGTTTCTAAGGGTAAGCTCGGCTCTTTGGTGTCCCTTGCTTAGCTTCACTTACTCTCACATGTACAGGGATACTTGGCTGACTCCCAATTTGCAGGCGGTGCACTGTAATTGCTTCTGTTGGTGGTAAAAATTCTGTTCACTGTAAAAGAGAAATTCATTTTGTTGCATGTTTATCACTGCACTCTTGGATACGTGTACAGAATATATGCATGTAAATCTGGATATCAGACATGCACTTCTTTATGTGCTACATTTTCAAGATTTCTGCATGCATAATGTACCACATTCCTTTTGTACGGGTGGATTAAAACTGTCCTTAAAGTGTTTTTTTTTAATGTCCCTAATGTTTGCATACCTCAGTGGTACATCCATCCGCTTGCATGTCTAAGAATTGGCTGCTGGAATCTACTATGAAGGACAGTTTCTTTGTCTTTAGAGGGAATTCATTAGGTGTGCAGACTTTTGCCCCATCCTCTTTAGTGCTTACTCTGTCAACACCATTTGTGCTTTTCATTTTTCACGCCTGCTCTTTCATTCCTCTCCCTCTGAATCACCCCCTCCCCCCCGTCAACCCAAAACCGCCTCTTGCTGTTTCCCCTCCGCCCCCTTTTCCCCTTGCTCTCTATGCTCTCGTCTTGGCCCAGTGCAAATCTAGAGCATTCTGCTTCAAGGGCTGATATTTCAGAAGCCAAGTAACACATAAGTTTATGTTTCAAGCACCCATGACTGTGACAGACATGTATATAATGTTATCAGGCTCTGTCAGACATGCCAGCTCTCTGCTGTTGTTCATTTGAAAGCTTTTTAATGTGCCGGGCCTGTGTTGGAGACCTACAGTGGCTCTTTCCATGACTGTTATTCTGAAGATGTTGACACATTACTGCACATGAATATGAAATATATTTACATTTTACATTCAATGTATTTAGCTGATGCACTCATCCAGAGTGACATAGAAAGCGAGAGCAACATAGGGGGGTTGTCTGTGTCTTGCCACAGCAAACTTCAGATTGTCATAGTAGTTGCAGGGACTAATCTTGCTTTCAACTTCGGTTATGAAATTTAATCGGATAACCTTTGTGTATAATGTAGCAACGGCGAGTATATATTTAGAATGTACATGTATGCAGTGACATACTGCATTGCACATGTTCTTTCCTTAGTTTCATCTGCCTATCTGTTCCCCTAATGCTTCTGTCTCTATCTGATAATGAGCCCCATCAGGCATGTGTCCTCTGTCTTCTCTGTGCTTCATTTGATAAAAAAAAATCTCTTACCCTTTGAGTATACAACCAATCACTGGCTCCTAAGCCCTTTAACCGCATCATACTATCTCCCTTCCACCCTCAGAGACACTGAGGCTTGCTTTAAAGAGCTAACATTTCAACTGTGTAATGTAAATGTCTCATCATTTCACTGCTCTTTAGTGGCCTTCAATGCCAAGGAAAAATTGAGTGAATGTTTCTAAACCAAAGTGCAAAGAAGTTCTGCTATAAGACCTCAGAGGACTCCACGGATCTTACATGTTTTTACCAAATTTACCTCTGAGATGAAGCTTTATATGACTGAATAAAGAGTGCCAAATAAAATAGCTCTCACATTTGAGTGATTTTTGCTGTGTGGTTTCAGGGCCATAGCCAAGATTTTATGTCATTTGTCCAAATTCTTCCATACAAGACAATCAAGAAAAGATTATCAGTTTATTTGCCACATTTTCACAGTCGTGTATTTGTTTATTTGCATAAAAAAGTGCACTTTAAACATACAATCCCCAATTCCATTGAAGTTAGAACATTGTGTAAAACATGAATAAAAACACACAATTTACAAATCCTTTTTAACCTTTATTTAATTGAATATACTGCAAAAATATAGATATTTAATGTTCAAACTGATGATCTTTCTTTTTTTGCAAATATTCACACATTTTTAATTTGATGCCACCAGTGACTTCTAGAAGAGCTGGGACAGGGTATCACTGTGTTACATCACCTTTCCTTTTAACAACAGTCCATAAGCATTTAGGAACTAAGGACATTAATTGTTGAAGCCTTGCAAGTGGAATTCTATCCCCTTCTTGCTTGATGCACGAATTCAGTTGTTTAACATTTCATGGTGTCAGTTGTCATTTTGCACTTCATAATGTGTCATACATTTTCGGTGGGAGGCAGGTGTGGACTGCAGCAAGGCCAATCTCATACCTGCACTGTGTCTACGAAGCCACACTGTTGTACTACATGTAGAATGTGTCTTGGCATTGTCTTGCTGAAATAATCAGGTGTGTCCCTGTAAAAGACATTGCTTGGATGACAGCATATGTTGCTCCAGAACATGTTTGTATCTTTAAGCATTAAGGATGCCTTGAAAGATATGAGAGTTACCCATGCCATGGGCACTAACACCCCATACCATCACAGATGCTGGCTTTTGAACTGTGCACTGATTGCAATCTGGATGGTCCTTTTCCTCTTTAGCCTGGAGGATATGACATCCATAATTTCCAAAAACAATTTGAAATGTCAATTTGTCAGTCCACAGCACACTTTTCCACTTTGAGTCAGTCAATCTCAGATGAGCTCGGGTCCAGAGAAACTGACAGAATTTCTGGGTGTTGATACTACACAGTATATAGCTTTCACTTTGGATGGTAGAGTTTTTATTTGTACTTGTAGATGAACTATCTTAATTGACAATGGCTTTCTGATGTGTTCCTGATCCCACATGGTAATATCCTTTACGTCGATCGCGATCGACCAGTCGATCTCAAAGGTAGTGTTGGTAGATCGCATGACATTTAAAAAAAAAAATAGACGTCAGCCTATCATCCATCCTGTCACTTGATTGATTTCCAGGGCAGCCAGTCAAATGACATCTG
>JAQQAE010012279.1:0-13237 GCA_029823295.1 Pseudamia nigra | reverse complement strand
CAGTTAGGTGCTTTATTTAACAAAGTGCATTCATGAACATGTGACTGTGCTGTAACGTCACACATGGGCACATTAGCTACTGGTCAACAGGTCAACTGCAGCTATAATAGATTGAATCTTACACTGCATTATCAAGCTATTCACTTAGATTAAATTTTGGGGTCATTTGCTTTGCAGCAGTAGTAAAGCAAGGCAGAAATAGTATAAATTCACAAACACCCATCCATCCATCCATTTTCTACCCCTTAATCCTCGTGGGGGTCGGAGGGGGGATGCTGGAGCCAATCCCAGCTGACTTGAGCGAAGGCAGGGCACACAAACACCACAAATAAAAAATGAATGACAATACATACAGTAAATGTTAACTAATAAATATCAATAAATATCATAGAAGTATACTGTCCCTTAAGGCATATAGAGAACTGCAGCCAGGGCAACAAAGGTTCTCAAATATTTATTTGTTTTGGTTTCCTGTGCACAGTGTGTGTCCTTCCTGATGGCAAAAGTCACAACTCTGCATGAAGAGGATGCTGTAAACAGTTCCCTTGAATGGCCTTTGCCTTCTTCATGACTCTAACTTGATACATAACTTAGATCATTCAAGTTAATGGCAGCAATATTTTAGCAATTTTTACAATGCATTCCAGTTTATTTTATTTGTCACCATGAGGTCACCAAACCAAGAAATCATTGAAAAAGTTCAAAATGAATTTATAAAGGAAGAATAAAACATTTTCATAAGTGACCTGTCAACCTGGAAGCATCTCAGCTTTGGAACTCAGAAGCATAAACCTACACCAACATTTCTTGTTCTTCTCATCACTTCTTAATATTTTAAAACCACAAACAAAACAAAAAGTTGGCCCATAAACCATATGTCAAATATTCAGGGCTTAGCTTCAGTGAGTGTTATCATGATAATAAAGTAACATGGGGCTAACTACTCCAGTATTGAACAAAGTGATAAACCAGTCTTTGTCACATTTTATGGCTTACTGTAAGTCCAAGAGTTCATCCATGGACTATGTCTTCCTTTACCAGAAATTAGTTGGAAAATCACTGCAGTAGTGTGTAATTCAGACTTGAGTCACACATAACCTCCATGACAGAGGTAATTGTGTATTAATTGTTAATAAGCATTAAGGAAGGATACGCTGTCTTAAAAACAGACATTATGACTCCGAGAGATGTGACTATGACTAGGAATTGTGCCAGCCTTTGTCAATGACACCAAACAGACCTATTTTCCATTAACACCGTCTACCCCTCATCCTCCCCA
The DNA here is from genome assembly GCA_029823295.1 of Pseudamia nigra. Taxonomy (NCBI): domain Eukaryota; kingdom Metazoa; phylum Chordata; class Actinopteri; order Kurtiformes; family Apogonidae; genus Pseudamia; species Pseudamia nigra. The sequence continues at coordinate 11,958 of JAQQAE010012279.1, read as the reverse complement.
TATCCTTCCTTCCCACAGGAAGAAGCACGTCTCCACCCTTTTAAATGTACGAGGGATGATGAGGCAGGCAGAGCGTCAGGAGATCCTCAACGTCGTCAAAGATTTTGAATGCACCAGTACCCTTCTATGTCGAGACCACGCCCTCTTTTCGGACATTCCCATCACCTCTGAGGTGCATTGCATCAGCCTGGGTCTCCTCCGTTTGGCCATGACCGTCACCAACTGGTTCTCAGAGCACCGGCCGAGACGAAACCACAGAGCAAGTGTCAGAAATGCAGGATCTCAACACCGCGAGGGCCACAATATGGAAGAGATGAATAAAAGCCACAGAGAGGATTAACACCGGAGTTATTGTAAGGGGAGCAGTCGCAGAGTAACTGTGAGGAATGACATGTACATGCACCTTGACAAAAACTAACTGTACCAAATATTGTTACCAGCCATTTAAAGAAACTTGACCTTAGGTACTGCTCGTACTGTAAACGCTCACTGACATGTTCCATCTGAAGATTTCAATGTGAAACAGGCTGCATTTATTATCATGATTTAAAGTTGTACACATCTACATAAGTAAACAAGAGGTATTAAATATCTTCAAAATGTAACTTTTTTGTTTTTATCTATTATTTCTCCAAATCATTGCAGACAATTGCTAGCAGATGTAATGTGATATAAAGTACAGAACAATAAGGATGTCTAACATGTATTTACATAACAGTGCTTTGGACACTGATGTCCTCTGCTTTTTGGATGTATACTGTTCTCTGGAGTATAGTGCATATGTGTGTGAGTATATATTGTATGGAAAGTGATGAACTCTCACTGTGAATGAACTGGATCTGTTGCTGGAAACAATAAAAACCCATTGACTGGGTTGAGTAAACACATTAAGCACCTCTGTCATTATGGGTATTAATATGTCTAAATGTAGAGATATAGTGTTTGTCTGCATAATGCCACATGCCAAGTCCTCACTTAGAAACAAGTGTACACTCAATATTTCTTATCTTAAATCGCTGCAATCCACTGTACAGTGTTTAACCCTTTCCTGAAAGGAGATGTTTTGTGAGAAACATTTGAAGTTAATCTGCAAACCTGCCTGCAAGAGGCAGTTCTGTTCAGTTAGTATAATTTACAACAGTGATGTGGAAACCTGATGCCGTCAGTGCACAGAGATTAAAACTTTACTTTTAGTTAGGAAACATCTAGAGCCCAGGAGATTAACTTTAGCATGTAGAAACTTCAAACATTTGAATAAGGATGGAGAGAAAATGTCAATGTAACAATCTCTGGAAAAAATATTTTAAACTTGAATATTTGAAGTTTGTTATAATGTGACTGGAGCGTGTCTTTAAGTATGCTGTTGTACTGCACTGTTGTATTTCTGGGGCACACATCTATACTTAGATAATGTGGTCCTGAACACGGGAGGGTCACACAATGAGTCTGCAGCTATGTTAAACAATACATACCAGAGGACACTTTGAAAAACAGACACGAGTCTGAGGGTCTGACGCAGAACCAGCGCTGGCAGGACATATACATACATACTTTATGCCATAGTTGTTTATCTTGAGGATATGGTAGCTTTGTTCAGTAAACTGGGATCTTGTAACACTGGGTTCCAACATGACGCTGTCCTGGGGTCCAACAAGAGGGGTCATACACCCCGGGGCCAACAACGGGATGTTTTTTAATAAACAAAGATTTCCTGTTGTCCACTGAGGTGCCAACGGATGCTTTTATTGGAGCCAAGTTTATGTTATGCACTAGGAGGGAACTTCCCTTCTGCTGCTCGGAGTGAAGCTTCAGCAAGCAGCGACTGAGCTATTTCATGTCTGAGCTGCTCGTGGGCCACTCCAAACAAAACCATTCAAACTCCACAGGGGTCTCACTGACCCCGGCTGTTCATGTCTAAATTGGAATTAACATAGTGCCGACGAAATGTAGAAACTACTCCTTGGCGTTACAGTAGTTTTCCCACAGTGACACACGTCTACCTGAGAATGAGTGGATCTTTAATGTGGTCTGGTTTGGGATTTGTCACCAAAGACTCATTACACATGAGTCACTGTGGGGAAGACTGGCCCTTAGTGGGAAAGGTAAGGTTTAACGCAATAGTACAAAAGAGTTTGTAAATATTCATTCTTTTCAGTGAAATCATTCAAGCTACTACCTGAACTTTCAAAGAAATAAAAAGTGGTTCTTCCTGCTCTTTATCTTTGCATCTACACTGCTCAGCCAAAAGAAAGTCACACACTCTTATCACTAATAGTTTGTTGGAAGGCCTTTAGCTCTGATTGAGTGTGACAGGGTGCTGGAATACTACTGTATATAAGGTTTTCTCCAAGGCAGTGCAAATAAATGTACCACTTAGCGACAGCAGTGGGAAACAACAGGTGAATATAATTGTATTCACCATTTTCCTCTGACTCAAAATTTCAACTGTTATTATCAAAAAGATAATGTCACATTGCTGTGTTTGTTGTAGAAAATCTGACAAATTGCAGCCATGACACTACATATTAGAATCTGGAATACAATATACTAAACCATACTGTATTTCTAATGACACGGCATGGTGGTGTAGTGTTAGCACGGGCACGTCACAGCAAGAAGCGTCTGAGTTTGAATCTTGGCACAGAGCCTTTCTGTGTGGAGTTTGCATGTTCACCAGGTGCTTAAAACACGTACCACAAGGAATGATTAAAAGTTCTAAAGAAGACCTATACCTACAATAGAGAACCACTTATCAACTAACATTATTATCTTAATTTTGAAGTATTTATCTGTCTCTTCTTACCTGACCAAGAGGTTGAAACACACTTTCCAAAATTAATTTATGCCTTTCCTAAAATATCAAGGCCACACTATCAAATAGTGATGCTATGTGATGCAACTGAATGCTAACACTGTCATTTGTTTCACATATGCTGTGTTATTTTGGAATATGTCCCAATATGCATCCAGATTTTCAGTCTAGGTTGTCTTTTCAGTTGCTGTCAATATGAATAAATGGTATTTTTACATCTACAAAATAGGAATTTAATATTATTCTTCTGCTACAAATATGCTGAACATCCCACCCTGGGTTTGGCATTAATGGAAAATGTCATGTAAATATGGGTAAAAGTAATAACAGCAAATAAGCCACATGTTTTGTAGTTATTCCCTGCAAGTCACTGTCTTAATGTTGAATTTAGGGTTTAATTTAAATCCAACTTGTAGCTATTTCTTTGGCAAAATTAGGGTAAAAAAACACCTAAATCTGAAGATACATACAGCACCTTTTGTCTGCAACTCTCTCCTTGCCATGCATAACAACAGACTAAATGTAAACAGAGGTGACCCAAGCTGTTTCATGCTATGATAGAAAAATTTTGAAACTTTTCCACGCTTCTGCATTGCATCTGCAAACTCTAAACAACACATAGTACTTACATTTGTCAGTCATGTATTTAACCTCTCCAATCAGTCTGACAGCAGCTGCTACGGCCAAAATCTACCACATCACATGCTTGATGTTCTGCAGCTATCAGTGAGTACAGTCATGGATTTTTTTAATTGCTTAAAAATACCAAAAAATTAAGGTTGTACTCAATAGAAATGTAAACCCACCCCACCCACTTGTGTTCAAATTTAGCGATCATAGCTCTGATAATTAAGTCACAACGTGTCAAAACTAATTTTGAGCTTTTATGACGCCGGTTGGACATGAAACATCATCAAGATGCGACCACAACAACCCTGGCATGTCATGAAATATACAACAGTGAGTTTTAGCTTACACTAACCCTTATTTTTTATGCCACTGTTATATACTGATTCACTCACTTATTGATAAACAGTAGGAACGGAGCTATGCAGCTTTATATCATATTCTTTAAATTGTAGTGTTAGGCCAATAATATTGTGTGAAGCTAGCTTCAGTTGTGACAACCCTAGTGATGAATGTACATACAGCAACTTACATTTGTAGCAGGGAAATGTTTTATCTCCCTTAAGTGATTAAGTCAAAGCTGTGAGCCCATTAAAACATTTCAAAAACATAATGATAGGTCAACCTGTAGGTCAAGCTTGATGACCATAGCAGACATATACAGCTCTGTGCGTGTCTGTCCGAACGTTCTGCTTTGTATCTTCAAAGTCCCTGCACCAAAACCACCCAAACTTAGCACATGAGTAGTCATGGTAGGGGGAAAGGTTACTATGGCAACCACAACCTAGTCTGCATATTAATTAGGTCATTAATAAATAATAAAAACCTATTTCAAGATATAGTACCAAAACTTCTATATCTGGAGGCACAAAATTTTATCACATGATAGATTAAACTCCAGGACACCTCTGTCTAATCAAGTGACCCCGACCTTGACTATGATCTTGAAGATCAGTAGGGTCTGAAATTATTACAGTTTGACCTACATAAATTTCCAACTGTGTTGTGAGATTGAAAATGTCAAATACCCCTGGGTTACTGACTATACTGGCTCAAACATTCTGTGACCTTCACTGGAAAAGGTGAGTGAAGGTCGTGGCCCAGGGGATTCACTGTGGCACAGCTTGTCGTTTGTTTTCAGGTCAGACAGCACCCACCATGGACTCCAGGGACTCAAGATTAAAAACTTTTGTTCAGTCTTAGTCAACTTAATCTATTGCTTCGTTGTCTGCTTTTCTCAAGAAGAAAAAAAAAGAAGTGATAACCAAATTTTGGTTTTAATTTATTTTTCACCTATAATATTTTTGAAAATGACACAAATACAAATACAATATATACAAATAGAAATGTACTATTTGGTCACGTATTTACCCCATATTTTGATGATAATTTACCCAAAGAATTCAAAGAATCAGGTATCAGATGGTATCAGATGTGCCAAAGTCACACAAATGAGCGAGTGATATTTCCAAAATAAAGTTAAATATTCCGTCGAGGTGTTTATCCGTTTCCAACAATAGACAACACATCATTGACCCTGATTTGCACCTTGCACTTGGTTTTATTTTTAATAAGTTCCACGAATTTGTTGCACGTAACAGGAAGAACACCAAGTAAAGTTGGCATCGGGCGAATGTTAAGTTTGGCAATGCATCGTCTGAGTCATATGTATTTCTCAGAGCGTTATCAGACATCCTTTCATATTGCAAGCTGAAGACGGATGCTGGGCCGCTGTTTTCCAGGTATCTCAGACAGGGAATACCATTCTGAACCAAGAAGGTAGTAACAAGGGCCAAAGTCTTAGAGGTTTCCCTCGATCAAGCTGCAGAAGGTGGAACAGGCCACAGTATCACAATGCAATCCCTGGGAAGCACTCCCCTGTTTCCTCTCATTAACACAGGTCTGCAATGGAAAATCCATCTGTCTGTATTTGCTGTTTGTTTTCGGAAACCAGCCGTGCCCTGGCTTTGTTCACACTTTCATGCAGTTTTCACATAGTCACGATTATATGTTTATTTGCTGCTTAAACAGAATTTTATATGTTTTACATTATTCATTGGAAGAGAGTATTGTTATGGGTTAAAAGCGCACAGGTCAGGTTTAAGTAGTTCTTGTTTTGTCTAGGTGAGTCCCCTCTACTTTTTCTTTTCCTCTCATTTTCTGCTACTAGTGACTCAGACAGCACTGATACCAGACACACTGAACTACTGATTGATTGTCAGATTTCAAAATGATGACAAGATAAGGCTCAATGGCAAAATAGAAACATTCCAAAAATCCAAAATATCCTTACACTTACAAAAACACATAACGTATGTTAAATCTCTTTGTTGCACGCAGTCATCAGATTTTAGCTACTGTAGGTTTCTATCCAAATGTACTGCAAATTTAAACTAAATTAAAAAAAAAATCAACACAAGAAAACAAGTATTTATACAGATTTCCTGGTTTTTGGTCTGAAAGTGGTATGTTTCCAAGCATAAAAAAGGTAGAAATGTTGCTCTTGTCAACGATGTCATTTCCATAAACAGTAGTCTTGTGCAATCTTATACAGACTGCACAGCAGAGGTACAACATGTTGCTGTATGAGATCCATTAATCACCAGCAATAAGATAAAAGATTATGAAAGACCTGAGGAAGAGTTATTGTATGAACAACCTGCGCTGCAGTACATTTTGTATTTGAATTTGGTTTGTTGTTTTACTGGATTATAATGATCATAAACATGCATTTCTCAATCACATTAGAACGAGAATACACATAAACATTTCATTTTGTCCGCTGTTAACTGTCAGAATTTGTGCTTAAAATGCTTTAAACTATTTGATGCACAAAATATGAGATCTAGTAACTTAAACCAGGTTTCATTCAACATGTTAATATTGTTTATTTCTTCCCTCAGGAAATGATGTCACACTAAACTTGGACTTATGCATTTATACTGGGCATAAAATGTATTTCCAGTATTTTATATTATTATTATTAATCCCACAAAACAATAAACCATAGGTGGATATTTGGAAGTTCTAACCCCATATTGATTTTAGCAGAAAGTTCATTCATATTCATCTCTATGGTCATTATAAACTTACAGCAAGATCAGACGACAACAAACCCAAGGTGCCTTTGCAGAGCGCTGTATTTACAAACCCAATACAACATATCAGACACTGAAACTGAAACACTTCACCATTTCATGGAAAATATCATCTCCTTTTCAAGCTATTCTGTTGTTTTTATGTTCTATTGGGAATAAAACATAGGTTCATGAAATTTGCAAATCATTAGCCACGCTGACGGAGTTGGGCTGTGGGTAGGGAAGTCGTGCTGTTTGTGTGTTTGTGTCCATGTTCACCCTGTAATTCAATCAGAAATAGAGCTAGACTGACCATACTTGATAGTAATATTGGCCTTAATCCACTGTGGACCCCATTAATTTGGGAGTCAAAAGGTCAATAGGTCAAAGTCACAGGGCCAGTTGCACCATAACTTAATAATACTAAGCTGGAAGGACCAAATTTGGTGATGTTGACCTTGACCTACTCTGGTCACCCATTCATTTTGGAGTCTAAAGGTCAAAGATCAAAGTCACAGGCCCAAAATCAAACTTGCTTTAAGCTGTATCTTAGAATTTGCTTGTTTAATTTTCACAAACTTTTATTGTTTTGAAAGATCTCTGAGGCCTGTATCACATTGTTAGGTCATATTAAATGTGTGCAAGGTTTAGGCAAGCATCTGGCGTGGGTCAGCATCTCGCATGAGTGCATTCTACTTGCATTCTGTATTTATTTACATTTAATTTTCTTCTTAACTTTTTTCAGAATTGGAATTTCACATTAATTTTTTAATTTTTATTTAACCTTTATTTACACAGGTAATCCCACTGAGACCCAATGTCTCATTTACAAGAGAAACTCCTTTCATTTAAATAATAAAAATGTAAATATCATCCTCTATTTATTTACGTTTAATTTACATTCCAACTTTTTTTGGAATTGGGGTTGTACATTTAAATAGTAAAAACGTAAATACCTAGGTGGATTTATGAGTTTGGGTCCCATGGCAAAGCTAAAGTTTATCATTCAGTCTTCAGCCAAAAAGTCTGGCAAACTGTTTTAAAGTGACACAGTGTTGATACAATCTGCTTTTGCCAATCAAAAAGCAATAAATCCATGATGATATTCACCAGATCGAAGTCGTGTATGGTTCAGTTTGGGTTGAGGTGAAGCGCCGTCAGCCGTCACATTACATAACTATACATAAACAACCCTTTTCTGTTCTGACATGACACATCAGGACGAGACGGAGTAGAGTGAACCTCCTGTCCTCTCCCATGTCCAGAGTACACTGTCTGTCAGGATGGCTGCCCACTTGAAACAAAACAATAGTGCACTTTGTCATTTCTGATGGGATATCCTGATTTATGTTTTTCATGTATTCTCAAGGTGGATCTTTATTTAGCACTGAGGAGGTGCAGCCGTGCCCGCTCGTGTCCAGCTCAGATTGAACAGACACGCCAACCTGTTTGTTTCGTTATCGACACGCACATTAAATCATCTCTATCAGTCCAAACCACAGTAGCAAAAGGAAGTTCACCTTTGTTTTAAAGCAGGGCTACAATCTAAAGTAAACTGACAATATCTTAATCTCATTCATCTTAAAATACAGTGGCATGTCCACACAGTAGTCAGACTAAAGGGATTTCACTGAAAAATGATGCATTCAATCCAATATAGGACAGTCTACAAATGATTAAACTATTCCCTCATGCAGTATGTTTAAAATTTGGATGATTTTCTAAGTGGGTGGATACATGCATGTAAATATTTTGCTTGGGTCTGTCCTGGACTGATGCCACTTAGACTGTAAACATCCCAACCTGTGGGGTTATTTATTTTCCTTTGTTTAAACTCTTTTGACGTCTATATAATAGTGAGAAAAAAACAGGGGGAGTCTTTGTTGGTCTTGGATGTCTGTATTTATGTGAGCACATCCCATGTCCTCGAGGATCTGGCTTCATTACAGCTAAACGCTCAGCATCAACGCCAGTCGAAAGGTGATACCTCAGGAATGCAGATCCGCAGGTAGTAATGATCACAGAAGAAGATGGGAGTGACTTTAAAAATAACAGGAATTTGCACTTGAAGTCTGAAAATGTGCAACAGTTTCAGGGGTGGGTAGAGCAAACAAACAGTACTCAAGAAAAAGAATTGTTCCTTTATACTTATAATGACTCAGGTACAAGTACTCATATAAATATGTATTTGAGTAAGAGTAACACAGGACACTTTTCCACTTCGCATCAGTCCATCTCAGATGAGTTGGGCCCAGAGAAACTGGCAGCGTTTCTGGGTATTGTTGATGTACGTCTTTCACTCTGCATGGTAGTGTTCCTGAGCCCGCATAGTAATATCCTTTACAGAATGATGTCAGTTTTTAATGCAGTGCCGCCTGAGGGATTGAAGGTCACAGGCATTCAACGCTAACTGTGGAATGTTCCAAACAGGTGTTTTTTGAGCATTCCTCAACTTTCCCAGTCTTTTGTTGCCTCTGTCCCAGCTCTTCTGAAAGTGTTGCAGGCAGCAAATTCAAAATGAATGAATATTTGCAAAAAAAAAAGTTTATTAGGATGAACAATAAACAATATATCTTTATAGTGTATTCAATTGATTATAGGTTGAAAAGGAATTGCAAATCTTATTGTGTTCCTATTTGCATCCCAGCTTTATTGGAACTGGGCTTTGTACATGAATATATTGTCTCATTCTTGTAATTGTTCTTAATGTTGGAAAGGTGAACTAAGGTGCAAAACAAGCAACACTCAATACTTATCTCCCAATGCATTAAAAGCTGAAAACTCATAGAACACTAAAGAACACTATGAATATTACATTTAAGAATTAACTTTATATAAATCATTGATGAATATGTAAAATATGTGCTTAAGAGTTGTCTCCTACAGTGGGTAAATTAATTCCATAAAATCAATTCTTCTAAGACCAGTTTCAGGTGCTGGAGGATCAAAAATATTCAAGACATGGATGTTCAACCCGTGACTCAAGATCATCTACAAATCCAAGCAGATGTCATTTTATTTCCTATGCTGAGCTTTTATGATTGACAAGAAAAACAAACATGTGTTGGACAATGTTCCATGTTGTAACGACAGATCAAAGCCTTTCTGTTGAGTGACGGCACGATGGAAGAGATTGGAAGGAGCCAGCGGTGAGTGCAGCTCTCGCAATAACTTCTCACAAACAAAACGCTAAAAATAGAGGAGAGGTGCCGAAGAAAAAGAGGAGAGAGTGGGACTGACAGTGAGTCACTGTGCTGTCAGATGGTTTCATGGGAAAACAGGGTGGACGAACGGACATCCTTAAAGGTTGTGTATTTGCGAGGGAAGTCCACGGCCTGTCCTCGAGGCCTCCAGCCTCACCTTTACTTTCCGGGAGGAATTTCTGTTGTTCTAACCCCAAACACAAACACGCTGATCGAAGCCACAGAGGAAAAAGCAGTAGCATGACATAGTGTGCTCATTTGTGACGGACTGCAAAAAGGAAGTATAAGGCGACAAATCAGTGCACAAATATGAGGAATGTATACCGTCCTGCAAAAACAAAGAGCAATAACTCACATTTAATCAAAACTGAGTTAAGACTACAACTGGACTTTTCTACAAAAAAGGAGCAGGAGACAGGAAGTTAAAGTTAGCAGCATGTCAGTGTCCACAAATGATGACATGAAATGAAAAGATGATGAAGGTAGATTATATGAGATGAGACAATGCAATTATCAGATGAGATGATGAGGTTATTACATGAGATGAGAGGTGATGAGATTAGACAATGAGGTGAAATGAGATGAGATGTTGGCATGATGAGATGTGGAGATAAGATTGTGAAATGAGGTGAGATGAAATGATGAGACTAGATAAAATGAGATGAAATGATGCCCTTATGAGATGAGGTGAGATGATGATGAGATCATGACAAAATGTGACAAAATGATGAAAGTAGGTAAGATGAGGTGATGAGATGAGGTAAAATTATGAGATGAGACAATGAGATAAGGTGGGATGAAATTATGAGATTAGGTGAAATGAGATTATGAGATGAGATGATGACATGACAAAATGGAACACATTATTCAACAAAATGGACTAAAATGAATGGAATAATGAATAAAATATAGAAACAGGAACAAATAAGCATTGGACAAAAAGTGAATAACAACATTAATAAAGTGGACAGAAAAGGAACAACTTAATCAACAAAATGGACAAAAATGAACAGAATAATCATTAAACTTGATCAAATTGAGCAAATTAATGAACACAATGGGCACAAATGAGCTATGACATCAATAAAATGTACTAAAAGGAACAAAAGAATGAATAAAATGGACAGAACTGAACAAATAAATCAACCAAATGGACATAAAAGTACAAGCAACGACCTGAATCATCAGGAAAACGTGCTGCACACTGTGTTTATGTGTGGCACATGCAGCAGCTCCAGTGTTCACATCGATTCCTCCCCCATGTTGTTTTGTCCTTTACCTGCCAGTTTGTCGTCTGCTCCTACTGTTAAACAACAAATTTATTGGCTCGGCCCTGTTGCAAGAAGGAAACTACCTTGCTTGGTGAGGAATACGCATGGAGCTAAACAATGGTTGTTCTTGTGAAATATTGCAGCGGTGGCTCACCTTTGGCTCCTTGTGCCTGCTCCCCTGGCTTATTTACGTAAGCAGGTTGTGTTCTGTACCCCATCAGGAAGAGGTGTTCCAGGAAACCCAAACCTGTGGTAGGATTTAGAGTAAACCTACAACATTAGACCCCAAAACAGAGCTTATCTCATTTATCAGGGAGCCGGGAAAAAGCATAAACAAGTGCATGACCTCTGCACTAAAATCCACAGGGAGCCAGAGATTCACTGCTGGATATGACTACGGGCTTTGTTTTCACGTTACTGCCAGGTTATTTTGACCCAGATAATAACCTGTCTATTGTGTTAAATACTGGGAATAACACTTTTATTGTTAAATGTCGTTGTTGATACACAAGGAGTTTTCGGCAGCAGCGACCTTTGACACAATTAAAAGCAGCAGAAGATTAAAACAGCAGGATGATGATACATGTACATACAAGGAGAGACTAATGCATCATTTAACCCTGTGTATCTGCTTGTTATAGACATAGGGGTAGATTTCAGTGGGTGTGGAGGGATTCCACCCCTTCTATACAGATATGGATAAAATTGTTAGTACCCCTCTGTAAATGACATAAAAACCCACAATGGTCACAGAAATAACTTGAATCTGACAAATGTAATAAATAAAAATTTTATAAAAAATAACCAATGAAAATCAGACATTGCTTTTGAATTGTAGTTCAACAGAATTATTTTAAAAAACAAACTCACATAACAGGCCTTCACAAAAACGATGGTACCCCTAGAAAAGACTGAAAATAATTTGACCATAAGGACATGTTCAACCAAGGTGTGTCCTCTAATTAACA